>ML825882.1:74001-86238 GCA_009831015.1 Picea engelmannii | reverse complement strand
CTACTAACCCTATATTAATGATGACGTCATGCCTTGCTTGAACTCCTAGTTGATTAAGAAACGTTGTGGCTTAGTCATCTGATAATAGACATTGATGTGTTGAAAATTTTCATTGGCCTATTTGCAAAACGTTGAGCTCTTTGTATATAGAACTAACCCTAGAAGAAAGCTGACGTCACCTATAGTAAGATTGACGCAACAATCTTGTCATATATGAGCATTTAATGATATTGGATGCATTGTGCTAATCCAAGGATTAATCATCTCTTTTAGATGCTATATCATTCTGTATTTATTAACAAGTAATATTATAAGCCATAGTCATTTTTTGCAATCATTGACTTCGTCAATAATTACTGCTATTTATGCTCATGTATACTAAATGTTGATAGTCATTGATCTATGAAGTGCTAACCACTTTTTTTGCATGCATTAGTTTTATTGTTGCCTTGTCTCGCAAACAGGTGCCTTTGCTGTGGTTTACCTTCTTTTGATTATCTTCCTGGCGGTAATCTGTGAAAGGGAAAATTTACCTCAATCCTCTAACCCTTTGCCTTTTCAAAGCCCCAGATTACCAGGGACGTCTCCCTTGGGCTTAGCCACCCTAAATAGAAAGAGCCCCCCATCGAGGTGACAGTGGGTGGGGAAGCTCCTGTTACGCCAGTTTGACCTTTACCCTTCAGCTATTTGACTTGAACTACAAATTGAGCGATAACAGTCACACTTGCGAAAATACCTGTTTGAGCTACAAACTTTAACACCTCTCCAGGAGGTACTGTACATATTTTTACTTGGCTACAACATTGTAAGCCCAAGGATGCAAGTCAAAGCCATGTAAACCATAGTGGATGATATTGTATGGATTCCTAGACTTGGTCCGACCATTATCAGTCTCCTTAGTCCCCATTTCAATGCCTTTGGTCCTGGATGGAATTGGGGGCCTTGGAGTGGATGTACTGTAGACACATGAGTTGTGTGGAGCCCGTAGTCTTATGTAGGGGTGATTGCAGTTTGTGGGGCCTGGTCCGGTCCATGTCATGAACACTTATGTCTTCCCACATGGTTATTTCATATTGAGTCTGTAATCATCTCTTGGCCATGGTGAATTTTCATTCATATTTCACAACATGGTAGTCTCAAAAAGTAATCACCATTGCATGGATTTTGAGGCAGTTCACAAATCCCCATGTAGTGGGTTCCCAGAGGCAAAAATACAACGTGGACTCAAAATGGTCGTAAAAATTTTACGAGCAAAACTCATATTTCACTTTTTGAATTAATGAAGTACTAAGTGAGAGAGGCCCTCTCAAAGGAAAGTTGCTTCTCTCCTCTAAATGGGACGTTGAGCACTTTTCCCAAGTCAAATGGTCAAATGAAGGGAATGTTGTGGTCTACTAGCCGTTGGAGGATTTTTAGTAAGTCAATGATGCATCCTCTCCAAACAAAAAGGATTATTCAAGCCATCAAATGCCAAATCGTCCCCTTTGAATAAAATCACACCCCTCTTTTGATGGATCGAGTGGTCAAACTAGATGTTGGAAGAAGATGGACCAAGTGTGGACAAAAATATAGCTGTTATGCTCATTTTTCAAGGGAAAAATGTCTCTAAGTTTATTTCCTCCACCAAATCGCACTTTCTCCTAGGCTACACGATTTTCTCTTGGTGGAGTGAACCTCTTTTGGGAACATCTTCAATGGTCAACAATTCAAAGATGGATTTTATCCCATTTTTCTCATGGAGTTATGTAATAAAAAATTATCATTCAATGGGTTTAGCCTCCAACCAATTGTGGATGAGCAAACCAAGAAAATATTATTTTATGAGGGAGGTAGAAACTACTTGTTAAAAATATTTATATATAATGCTAGACACTCCCCTCATTTGTTGTTGTTGGAAACTTTGTGAGATCATAATGCCATAATTTTGAATTCAATTCTCTTGTGTCACTGTGGCTTGTCTACTGTAATGTTTGTTCTTTTTGGCCAATGATTTTTATTTTGTTCTTTGATAGGGTTTTTTTTAGGATAATTGCAAGAGGTGATCAATCGATCTATTGAGGGTCTACATAGTCACGTGGAGGAAAAAAAATAGACTCTTCGTCCCTTTCATTTCCTTGTGGGTGCCTAGTGAAACAAACCCAAGTTGTTTGACCAACTTCCTTGGAAGTAGATTCAACCAAGTGTTTGTTTGTCACTTTGACCCAAGTTGATTGATTCTCTTGGAGACCATCCATCAAGGAGCTTTCCTAGCAAATCCAAGGAGCAACCCATCTTTAAAAAAAATTATAGTATTGGGTGCGGTAGTCTTCCGACTCCAAACTCAATCAACTAGAAATCTGTCCAAGGGTCGATCTTGAACTCGCAGGTTTACAATCTCTCAACCAAGAGCCATCTAAAAGGTAAAAGACGTAAATTTTTCTCTCAATTTTTTAAACTAATTATTTCTAAATTTAAATAATTCATCTTATTATAAAAATACAAAAAAAAAGCATACCCTAGTTTAGTTATTCAATTTTATATCTTGTAAGCTAGTAAATCTTGGAGATTTTGTCACTTGGGAATTTTCCTACCCCAAGATAAATTTAACCTTAAGTTTTTGGGCTTTATTAAACCATAGTTTTAAAAACCGGAACCAAAACCGGTAATGAACCGGTCGAACCGGTTTCAATGAACCGATTTTTTAAAAAATACATAAAATATTTAAATTTTAACGAAGAAAATATAATTTTAAGATTTTAAATCATGTTTCCAAAGCATTAGAGACAATTAGAGACAACATATCCAAGGTATGCTCATGAATATATCTTACAGATGCAATGGGTGTGTTCTTGATGCGACACCAAAGATCACATACCACTCCAAGTCCTTCTAAGGCACTGACTTAAATTACTAAGTATATGGTTGATATATGTATGTGTTGGTTCAAGTAGTGAAGCACCGGTGACATTATTTACTTGGCAATGATCATAAGCTTCTCCACTCTACAGTTCCTCTAAAGATGGATCAAAATTGAGAATGCATTCCACATGAAGTGTAATAATTATTTTTAGTAGTTCAAGATTGTGATATAAGTACCAAAAAAGAAACACAAATAAAGTGACAGATTTCCTATTGTGACCAACAACAATTGGATTGAGAATGTTTTTGCACAACAATTGTCTAGACTTCATGCAGATTTATGTAGTCTTGCAAATCTTTGTGATGATGCCTCCATAGGAAGGATTTTGTTAAAAACCAACACTATTATGTTCCTTTTGGAGATTTCCAAGTTAACTGAAGAGTGTACATTGTCACCTCGTACAATCTCCCTGCACTTTGTGTTAGTGCTTGCTAACCACAGGGGGTAATCCCTATGCAACCTGTATGCGTAGTGTGAACCCTAAAGATAAAAAATATCTGCCAAACTGCTCTACAATTAAACACACTAAACATCAAGCAAAAACATAGATTTACACCTAAGGATGATTATTCACTTGGGGAAACATGCAAATCTTCTGTTAAAACACGAAAACCTGCTCTTAAAAGGGCAGTTCTGCGTGCAGAAATGTAAAAAAGAGTAAGTATATAATTTGACTCGGACTCGAACTCGGCCTCAGACTCATCATCTAAATGCTCCCAAATGCTGGATAAGAGAGGTGTGAGGCACTTAGAGGGGAGTGAGAGTGTCTTATAGACTAGAATTAGGGTTTAGGGGATCTTAGGTTTTAGGTTTTAAGGACCAAACCGACTGGTTTATGACCAAACCGACCGGTTTATGACCAAACAGGTCGGTTTATTACCAAACCGGCCGGTTTGGTCATAAACTGGCCGACCGGTTCGGTTTATTGGCCGATTTGAACTGGTCGACCATCAAACTAGTAAAACCGGTCGGTTCCGGTTCACCGGTTTTTAAAACACTGTATTAAACATATATTATAAGGGTTTCTTGGAGGATAGTGTGCAGATCTGCGTTATTACAACAAAAATACATTCAGATATACACCCCTTTTTGTCATATATTGGGACGTTCAAGTAAGTATTTCATCAGTCAAATCCCCTTTTCATTTCCATAATTGTTTTAAAGGTTTTATCATTTATTTTCTGGTTAGATCAGCTGAATTACAACCCCAAGAAGTCTCCTTGTTGGATGGAATTCATTTCTAGGTTTTAAGCCAGGGAGAAATTGAACCCCAAATCTATAGAATTAATTTTCAGCCAACTAGAAACTATTTTTACTGCAGATCTAAAGGATCTAGGGCATAGTATTTACTCATACCTTGCTCCCCTATCCTTTCCACTGACAAATCTATTGATCTAGTGTGATTATACCCTTGTGGGGGGCCTTATGTTGAGATTTGGGTACCTTGGAAAGTGGTCCGCATGTGTTTATGAGTCTCTAAACACAAAGGGGGAGACTATTACCCTTGTACTTTACTTTATGATTCTAATTTCACTTTGACTTAGGAGATTTAAGTCAAAAGTGAAATATGTCACTTAAGTCATTAAAGTGACAATTAATTCACAAAGTGGGTGAATTAATAGACATAAAGCAAACTATGGAAAGTGGGTTTCCTAAGTAAGATTTAGGGATTGAATCTCACCCATTGATTAGACTTGGCTAGATTGGATCTAGGCCATTGATATTTTAGGGTTTGGCCAAAGGAGGCTAAAGGAGGGTATAGTGCATTTATGACTCATTCTTCACTTGTGAGAAGAGGAGATGAGGAAGAGAGCTTGGGCGCAAATCTTGAGGAGAGGAGGGCGCACTTGCATAAGGGTTTGAGGAGGAAGCCTATGTTGAGTTGAGAGAGCTTGGAGATGCCTTCCATGGAGGCTTGGCTACCATTCTAGAGGAGGGCGCATACTTGTGGTGGAGGGCACATTTGCTAGTGGAGAGGGGCGCAACCTTGAGAGGAGGGGCGCACATCTAGTGGAGGAGTCTTTACCCATTGCTTGGGGGCTTACTCATATGCATGTGGCTTGTTCTAGAGGAGAGGAGGGAGCTACTATGAGTAAGGGCGCAAGAGTCTAGGAGGCAAGGCACATTCTATGGAGGAGGGCGCATTTGCTTGAAGAGGAGGCGCATCAAGCAAAGTGGGAGCTCATTCTTTGGTGGGTTCTATCTAGTAGAGAGGAGGCACACATCATGAGAGGTTGTGGGCGCTTGGCTAGGGAGAAACCATCTCCTTGTTGAGTTTTGCATGAGGAGGGGGCGCACTGGAGGAGAGGGGCGCACCATCACTTGGAGGAGGCTTTCTTGTGAGGAGGAGGTTACTTTAAAGGCAAAGACAAAGGCAAGGAAAGTTCAAAGGCAAGCAAGAGCAAAGGCAAATCAAAGGATCAGGATAAAGACAAAGCAAGCAAATAGAAGGAAGGCTCACCATGGCAAGGGACGCCTTACTTCACAAGGTTTGTGGGGAAGTCTTCGAGGAAGTCCAAGGCATCCGAGAATGGTTGCTATTGTACCAGGTTCACTTGTATATGTTTGCTATGTTGTACATTTTTCTTTGAGGCCTTCTATATATATCTGCTCTGAACTGGTTTTCCCCATGGGGGGGTATTTCCAGGGTCATGTTGACCAAAAATATATGGGTCAATTTCATGCATGCTTAGAAGTGTAGATCAGCATTTTAAAGTTAAAGATCTAGAGGTAGTGTTATTTGTTTTGATGTATATTGCATGTGCTAACATTGAGTAAAGAAAACACTTTCAAGGGCACATCAAAAGGGCACTTAACCATCAAATATTGAGCTGAAAGTTTGGTGACTGTTTGCTGTCCTAAAACAGCAGCAAAAGACAGCCACAGAGTTGAAACTTAGAGCCATACTAAGGTCAAAGACAGACCTTAGATGGCAGCCTCATAGGACCTCAGAATATCTACACCTTAAAAGGCCATTTTCCTTCCTGTTTTATGCGTTTTTCTCGGTTATTGCGGGTTTGATATAACAAGGCAGCGAGGAAATATCTCATTTCTAGCCACTCTATCCAAGGTACATATAGTACAAATCATTCACAAAGTGGTAAGAGTATTTAACCCCTCCTTGTGCATTGTCTTTACCAATATTTTGGTAGAATTGGGTAGGTTAGCTTGCTGTTCCGTTGTTTTCTTTTCCGCATTATTTATTAGTTCAACAAGTCATTTAAACAATTAACTCCTACCTTCACCTAGTGTTTTTCTTTTTAGGCACCAATCCCAAGATCTTTTGAGGTGAAGTAAACTTTTGTGGGAAGCCTCCCAGAGCCTCTTAGTGTAGGAGTTTGGCTCGAACAGGGAAGGATAGGTGTTGTGGTGACATTGGGAACCTATCCCATGTGTTGCTTCCTTAACAGTTTGAAAACCTTGGAGGACTGCTAGTTTGGTCGGTAAAAGGACCTTGGTGTTGTAAACTTAATTTTGGGTATGGAGATTAAAAGAGATTGTGTGGATAGGAAACTTTGGTTCATCCAGAGGAAGTATGTTGAGACAATTTTGCAGAGATTTAATATGCAAGAATGTAAATTGGTCAAGGTTCCTATTTTTATAGGCGCAAAGTTATCTGCAAAACAGTGTCCCAAGACACAAGAAAAGGTAGAGAACGTGTCCAATGTTCACTACTAGTGATGTTGGTAGTTTGATGCATGATATGGTTTATACTAGACTAGACATTGCCCATGCAATTGGAGTTTTTAGCAGATAATGTCAAAACAAGGGAAGGAGCACTGTACAACTGTAAAGACGATTTGTAGGTATTTGCGTGGCACTACAAATTATCCAATCTACTACCAAGGAAGACCTAGACCATATAGGGCTTTGTTGATGTAGATTGAGATAAAGATCTTGATTGTAGAAGATCTACAAATGGTTATGTGTTTGACCTATTCGAAGGAGCAATTAATTGGATGAACAAGAGACAAGCTATCATTGCACTTTCAACTACAAAATCTCAATACATGGCAACCTCTTATGCAAGTAGGGAAGTTGCATGGTTGTAGAAATTGTGTTTAGGTATTGGGTATGTATAACAAGCGGTATGGTTAGATTGCGACAGTTAGAGTACAATTGTTTTAGGAAAGAACCCTGCTTATCATTCTAGGATGAAGCACATTGACGTGCAATACCACTTTGCGAGAGACATGGCTGAAGACAAGAAGGTGTTGGTAGAGAACGTTGACACCTTGAGTAGGCATTGCTTCCAGGAATTTGTAACCTTATAAATCCTAGGCCCCTTGTTTTGCAAAGAAAACAACAAATGGTAGAATGTTGTAGATGTGTGATATTCTTTTCATGTGGGCCGTGTTAGATGCAAATCCAATAACCGCACTAGGGGGTGGGGTGCTATTATGTTTTTTCTTTGTTTTTGGCTATAAGAAACATGACACGTCCATCTAGGCCTTCGTGTCGTGTATCTGGCGTGGGTACACAAATTTGTGTCCAACACAGATTTGGGACGTGTCTTGTGCATGGGACAAGTCCCAAATCCGTGCTCGACACGTGCCTCGCAAGTGTCCCGATTTCAGGACACGTGTCACGGATTTTGAGTGGTCCGCGCCCTCTAAAAAGCGATTCTCTCATTTGTTTGTCATTCTTTCTTGAAGAGGTTGGTGTTGTGGGTGATTTTAGTGAGCTGCTAAGAGGGTTTTGTGCAGGTTTGAAGGGATTCCAAGTGCTGGTAAGCGGATTTGACTACTAGACTTCAAGATTTTTCCTACAACTGTGATTTTTCTTCCTCCTTCAACATAAATCATGGCTCAATCATCAAAGGAAACAAGAAAAGGGCAAAGGAAAGGGAGGAATCCCAATGTTGGTGTTACCCTCCTACAAATTCAACACCCTCTTTTAGTGTCCCATCTGCTGCAAGTGGAGCTGCAAGTGAAGCTTCTAATGCTGAAAAAATCACTACTGCAACAAAACAACAGGGTCAAGAGAGCAAATATCCATTGTGGAAGTATGTTACAAGGAAACAAGTAGCCGAGGCCAAGTTAAAGGGGGGAGAGAATGTTCTTTGGACATGTAGTTTTTTCCATAATGAATTTGCAAGTAACTATTACCGAGTTAAGGGCCATTTGTCAGGGCGACCTTGTGGACTTGGACCATGTAAATCAGTGAGTGCATCCAAACGAAGAGATATGGAAAAAGAGGATGCTGTTGGCTTTAGAAAGGTGGCAAAAACGTCTAAGAAAAACAAAAATGATGATCCTCTTCCATTCTTGAAGAATTCATCTAGCAATTTTCAATTTGGGAGTGGGAGTGCAACTGAACAAGCAAGAAAGAGGGGGAAACTGGTCCTGTTATCCCCCACTTTTAGGGATAACGAGGAGATTATGTCTTGAGGCCCACAGGTCCTAAGACATGGAGTATTGAGAGCCAGATCGACTTGAGCATAGCCCCGGAGGGCCCATCTTTTCTCCCTTTCAGTGCCTCCACTTTGTCAGCAACAACGACAACATCCATCACCTTCGACTTAGTCCTGTATCAGAGGTGGTTCTTGCTCCATGAGGTAATGAGTTCCGGTATCATGGTATGTGTTACTCTGATCGTCAAAACCTTTGAATATGTGCATTTGATTCCTTTTGTTTCTAATGGGTGCTTGGATCTTAAACTTGTCCACTTGACCATGTCTGGGGGGAATGACATGATGCCCTAGCAAGCTTGTGTCCATAGGTTTTGAGTTGCCACTGGGGGTATTTCTAAAAAGCCATCGTCCGCTCCTGTCATACACACCACTTTCCATCTTATTTCTCGCTCACCCATCCCATTACACTGGTCTGGGCATACGGTTAGCCAATCATTTAGGGGTTGTACCTTACTTTGTGGGAATAATGGGCTAAAAGGCCTGGGGGGTAAAAGCAACTGACAATAAAAGCCTTAGAATAAAACCTCAAGATGCTTTGCCTAGGGATCCCTGAGAAAGCAATAAAAAGCTTCTCAACAAGAAATAGAGGGACCTGTAAAAAAATAATAAAACAAGACCTAGTTGAGGCATAGGGGATCTCATCACGAGCCAGCCTATTAGGTCCATGGGTACCTAACGGTATGACACTACTAGCGGCTGGTTACCACGCTAGAGTAGTGGCTCTTGGTTGCATCGCCAAGAGAAAGGTGGTCTCATCACGAGCCAACCTTCTCATTTCCGTGAAAGTGCTTGTGGGTAGCATTGCCACCATTGGTCACCACGCCAGGGCAGTGTCCCTTGACTAGGTTCTTGAAAGAAAAAAGCAATAAAAAGATAAAAAACAATAAGACAAGACCTGGTTAGAGGATAGGGGGTCTCATCATGAGCCAACCTATTAGGTCCATGAGCATCTAGCTGTATGACATTACCAGCCTCTGGTCACCACGCCAGGGTAGTGGCTCTTGGTGGCATAACCAAGAGAAAGGGGGTCTCATCACGAGCCAACCTTCTCATTTCCGTAAAATGCTTGTGGCTAACATTGCCACCACTGGTCACCAAGCCAGGGCAATGTTCTTTGACTAGCAACTTGGAGGAAAAAGAATGAAGATAGAAGGCATGAATGGGCTTGGAAATATTTGCAACCATGACATGTGCAACTCACCCTCCACAGAGGCACCCACCGGTAAGCCATCCCTGCTATCACTGCACCTTTTGCCAAGGCATCCCCATCCACCTCACCCACTCACATGACTTAGATTTAATCCTTTCCAGAAACATCCCTCTTCCAGTAGACATTAGCCCAATAGGACGTCTTGTCACTTCCTCCAAACTTGCATTGCAGACTTGTATAATGTCTTTGAGCATTAGACTGGGGTAAAGGGGTTTTATGCACATGTTTAATAATATTGATGATTAGATGTGACTGACATTGCTATGATCCTTGTGACTTATGAGCCCATGGAGGGCGTATTTGTTGATGAGCAGGATCATGCCCGACGGACAGGTACCACGTTGGACAGGTACACATAGGGAGATGATTAGTTCGGACCTCCATGGGGCTGAAGAGCCCACCCGATGGATGCTGAGACCCCAACAGGGGGCAAAGACAGGGCAGAGTGTTTGTACCAGGGAAGAGCAGAAGAATCCACTAGAGGTAGCTGAGCAAACCTGTACCTAGGGGGTTGTGCCCCCTTCACTGGAACATTGGCCTTAGAAGGCCTAGGACGTCAACGAGGAGGTTCATGACGTCATCCTTGCTTCATGGACATTTTGGGAGACAGACAGGGTAGTTTGGCACGTGTGGCAGGTTGGAGAAGCCCAAGGAGGGCTAACGTTTTGCTCCAGGAGGCTGCATTTGCCCTAGAAAGGGTTGACGTCACCCGGGAGGGGCATGACGTCTTGCTTTAGCTTGATTAGGGTTTTAGTTTATGACATTTAATGTAAAACAATATTATTTTGGTATTTTGGCCTTGTCGGCCTTTTAATGACCTAAAATGTAATTTAGGTCATTGGTATGCTATATATTAAGGGTTTATACCTTCATATTTTCATCATCTTTCACTCACCACTTGGTGAGGTCTGAAATTTGGGCCCTTCTTAGGGTTATTGGCTGAAATTTTGAGGCACACTTATTGAAGGAAGACTTTTCTTAGCATTTTTGGCATTTCTCTTGGTGGAAAGTATTACAACTAGGGTTTTCTATGTGATTTCTTGGTTAAATGTAAGTGAATTTCTGCAAAACTTCTTGATTGAATGGTTGTAGTGTTGTTTTCTTGCATTTATTATTATATTTTGCTGAATTAAACCCTAGGTGACAAGCACATGCTAAAGGTCCTTGTCCCATGTCCCTACCGAGATTTTGAGCCATTTGATTTGCATGAAGAAGATAGAGCCTTGCCCTAGCAACACTCTATCCTTTCTTCTAGCCTAACTGTTTTACTTTTGTTGAGCTAAGAAGGAGAAAACGCACCAAGGCCTAGGTCTCTACACCTTGGTGAGCCAATTTTCCTTAGGGTTTCCCTAGTGAAGCCTTGCTTTAGCAACACATCACTTACAAACTCTGTTGTCTTAGTTTTATTCAAACATTTATTGAGCTAGCCGTTTTGCCATTGAGTTAAAGAAGGAGGAGAGAGCACTGAGGCCTAGTCTTTCTACACCAAAGTGAGCCTCTCTCCCCTAGGGTTTTGTTGTTGAGGCCTTGCTTTAGCAACACCTCAACACTTTACCCTCTTGTCTTTGGTTTCACTATCACTTAGTCCTTCAGCCTTTGCGTCCTCTTTTTTGACTCCATATACCCTAGGAGCGCACTGATCTAAGGCCTTGTGTGTTGAGTAACTTGATCATAAAACAAACTTCCAATACTTTGAACAAACCCTAACTCTTATTAACCCTAGCCTAGACTAATTCTACTAACCCTAGTGCTGTCGTCATCTTCTTGTGCTATAAATACCTTTGTGCAACTTTCGTTTTACTTTTAAAGCAATTGAATGGTTGGTTAAGGCATTATCTATGAAGTGTTGATTTTGTTACATTGAATGCCAAGTTTCTTTAGCATTTATTGAGGAGTGATATTGTAATCATTTCTATTGTGTAAACATTGATTTACTTCGTTAATATTATTGCTCAATTGCTTATTATTAGAAAAGTCATTGATTATATGAAGCACTAACCAGCAAGCAAGCTTGCGCATATAGTTTCTTGTTGCTTTGTCTCGGGCAGGTACTCTTATTGGTTATTACTTCCGGTTATCTTTATTGGCTATAAGCCAGGACCTTCTGATCAGGTGGTGACTTGTGAGGGGTGTTGACCACCCATTTAGCACCGGTGGTCAACTCATGTGCCATGAAGAGATGCATCATCAGATGCCCAGGATTGTTGAAGACCTTGGTTCTACAGGGCTGTGTTTGGTCCAACACTCTTTTTTGTGCTTGGAATTTCCGCACCCCTGCGTGGGTTAATAATGTAATAGGTCTGCATGAGTCATGTCTAGGTCAGTTACCTTGGCATTGGTTCACTGGGAGAGTTCCTTTCACCGAGGGTTTTTTATCCTCAGGTTATCATTGGGCCTTCCAACCTTAATGATTTCCCTTGAGTTTTTCCCTCGCACTTTACATATGTCCTCCAAAGTGGTGAACGACGTTGCAGTGGGCTTATGTTTTGGTTAACTATATAGGGAATTCATTGTAAATGACCATGCAAGACATCTTAGAAAGTTTCGCGGAATTCCATAGAGTCTAGGTTAGTTTTTTTTAATTAATTAATTTTTAATTAAATTTCCCTAAGTTTGGAGTTTTAATTATTTAATTAATTAATTATTTTTGAGCAAATATTGTAAAAACTGGATCCTTGGACTTTTGATAGGGGTATTTGTGCTCAAAAGAAATGG
>ML825882.1:46768-58700 GCA_009831015.1 Picea engelmannii | reverse complement strand
TTATCTTTTACCAGCTGCTTTTACCCCCTGGGCCTTTAGCCCCTTCTTCCCACAAGACAAAGTGTACCCTGAGAGGTCATCCTAATGGCCAGAGTAGGGGAATGGGATGGATGAGCGGGGTATAAGATGTAAAAGTAATAAGATGGTGGGAGCGGACGGTGGCTCTGCAAACCCCCTTTGGTGGCTAACCAAAACCCATGAATACTAGCTTGCTAAGTTGCCCCATCAATCACCCCAACAATGGTCAAGTGGATTAGTGTAAGATCCAAGCAGTCATCCGAAATGAAAGGAACCTAATGCATATATAAGAAGGTTATAATAATCAAATATGACACATACCATGATACCTCAGACCAATTACCTCATGGAGAAAGAGTCCTCTCCGATGCAAGCCCAGGCCGGTAGTGATGGAAGCTGCTACTGCTGATAGGACAAGTCTAGCTGAGAAGAAGAAAGATGGGCCCTCAAGGGCCATGCTCAAGTCACTCCTGCTCTCGGTACTCCATGTCTAGGATCATGTGGGCCTCGAGACATGATCTCCTAGTTATCCCTAGATATCGGGGATAACAGGGCTCATGTGTAGATGCAATGTTTGACACTTCTTTAGGGGAGATTTCACTTAGCGCTGGTGTGCAATTTTGTTTGGTGACTGCATTTCTTTGGTTCGCTCTCCTTTCAGTCGCATTTGGGACTTTATGAGGATCTTTGCATTGTTTATCCTTTAGAAAGTCCATTGTAAGTGTGTTTTTGATAGTGAGGTCAACTCTTTGTTTGCTTTTTGTTATATGTGGAGGAATGATATATGAATGCAATTGTTGGCTAAAGGTTCCTTGCTTCTCAAAGATGCTATGTTGTTAGAGCTTGATGCATATTCAAACTTTATATTTGCTTTAGTAGTGTTGAGGAGGATACAAGTACCATTGTATATGCAATTTTTCCTCTTTTTGATTTGTTGGTGTAAATATATTTATGTGAATATAAGGAGTATCATTTCGAAAAAAATACTACTAGCAATGGGACTAAAGATGATGGTGACAAAACTTATTATGATGATTTCCTATTTTGAATAGTCATATCTCCAAGACATCGTGAACCAAGAAAGGTTTGGTTGACATGGATGATTGGCTTGGGTAATACTGGAATTCAAGTAATTTAGAAATTTTAGAATTCAAGGAATTTGGGAATTCTACCTTTACGAGTGTGATAATTTAATGGAGCATTGTTGACATGTTTGTCTTACCCAAGGTAAAAATATACCTATTATATTCCCCTTTGCACTTTTTTTAAGTGTCTTCCTCTTCTTTGAGTGTGGTTTTTGATTGGCTTAAATCCATGATTTTTTCCTTGATGCATTCTTCATCATTTTTTCTAAGAAACAATTGTTTTTTGTTTAACTGTTGGACATGCGGCATTGGTGGTTCTTTGCTCACTGCATTCCCTTATAATGTGCCTTGGGCTGTCCTTTCCTTCCATTGCACAACACAGTGCCACATCCATGTGGCACATGGTATGTAGAGGGTTCATTCTAGCACCTTATTAGTGTTTCCCACGTTATGTCACACACTATGTGTCGTGTCATTCGTGACCTTTCCCCTCACACTACACCATTGCATTGTTGCATTGTTGCATCATCCTACCATTGCCTCTCAAAATTCCATGTCCTTTCCTAACCACTTTACTATGACTAAATACCATGGATTTTTTGTTTGTGCTCTATAGAATTGTATACCATATGACTCAGAGCATATAGACATGTCTTTTCATTGCTTTGCTACCTACTAGATTTGTCTTGAAGGTGTTAAATGCTGGTGTTACTCTGTTATGCCATGTATAATTCTGGTCATTGAAGATTGTATGGTTAGCTCAGAAGTAGTAAAGGTGGACTTATTTCCATCAACTTCCCCGTTCCTCCAATCATATGATTGTGGTTTTTCCTTTTGAAAGAGACTTTGATGGAGGACTATTGTAATTGAAATGTTGTTTGGAAGATGTCGCCTAGGAAGAAGGTAGCATTGTTTGTTGGTGACACAACGAATTCATTGGCTCAAAGTGATATATCATTCCACGGGTCCGTTGCTTATGAATGGTATTCAAAGAAACCAAAGGAGGAGAGAGTTAGGAACATTGTTTGGAGCTTCGGGTTGGTGAAGGTAGGTTGTATTGTAGACGTTTGTGACCTGCGTGAAGTGATTGAGTGGTGCATAAAAATGTTTGATGCCAAACACAAAATAATTAAGTTGGATAGGGAGGAAGCCCATATACCACTCACTCCAGTTGTGTCTAAGAAAATGTTGAAGCTCCCAGATCCCAAAAAAATATTCAAGTTGTTTGATGGTGATGCCTTTTTGAATGCTCATGGTGCTAGGTTCTTTGTGTTGAACAAATGGATGTTGCGGTTGAAAGTTGAGGTTGGAAAAAAATATTAGGTCAATATTCTTGATTTGTTCGACCCATATAGAGAAATGATGTGGTTATTCACTTGGTTAACTGGATGAATGTCCACCTCATTCATGTGTAGTTATGTGGTTTTCATCACTTGTTAAAAAATATCTTTGATTGGGGAAAAATGATTTCAAATGAGATTTCGCATCAACCTGATTAACTATTAGAAGACCTAGAAATTTTATTTCCTATTATCTGATCTTTGCCCTAGTTTATGGTATGTCTTTTGATGGTTTGCCTCCTAAGGTTGGTGTGGATTTAAATGTCAAACTAGTTTACTTAGGGTATCATTTGTTTTGGAAGCACAAAGCTCATCATCATTTTTAAAATCCAAAACTATTTCATTAGGAGGATAAAACAAATTATTTTGGGGAGGGAACTCTTTCCCTTACACTTGATTTAAGAAATTTCCTGACTAATAAAGAACAATATTTTGAAGAAGAGGGTTTCACCTATATCTAAGTGTATGGATTTGAAGGAAGTTCATTTTATGTGCCCAAGATGGTTTGTGATTGATTCTTTTTAGCTGAAAATGGGGAAATTTGCTCCATTTCGAAAAGACGAAACAATTTACATCGGCACCTTTCTAGTTCTCTTGGGATTTTATAAAGGATTTTGTGCACCTGAATGACCAAGCACGATTGTTGGAACCTGTTAAGTTAAATGAGACACCTCTAGACCCAGGATATGATCCCAGGCATTTGTTTAGAACCCACTTGTGTTCCTTTGGATACACCAAATGTTTTCTTGAATTCATGGCTCTTGTGGAAGGGGGAGGTGATAGCAAGGATGCTACAGTTGAGGGAAAGGTTGAAGATGGTGCAAAGTTGCAGGGACCAGTCCCCATATGTGAGTTGAAAAATGTAAACCTCCATGGAATTTTCCAAACCATAATTAGTTCGAATGTTGATGCTGACATAAGGAGGAAATGGGAAAAGATTATGAGAGATAATGAATTGTACAGGGAAATCAATAAGCCATCTCGTCAAAGAGGGAAGGTCAGTTCTAATTCTATGGGAGTGACTGTAGTTAGTTCTCCTAAAATGCTATAGCTCTTGCTAAGAAGACTACTTTGATTGCCTTTGGTTGTGGAAGTAAGTAAGCAAGAGCTAAATAATATGGTTGGTAGCGGTGGTGATGGGAAGAACTGTTAGAGGGGTACTATGGAAAAGTAACATGCTATTCCCTTACCTCCTAAAAGAAAGAGATCTGTCAATGTTGAACAACAATTGTTATACAAGGAGAATGGGTAGTGGATTGACCTTGTGAAAAATCATGGAAGTGCTTGATGAAATGGAGCTTGTCCTTGGAGATTTTGCTCAAATCAACACTGTTGAGATTACAGTTAAGGAGGTGGAACTACAGGATATGCATGTTTTTGTGGATGTTTTTATTGCCATCCATCATTCTAGCTATGACAATCAAGGCAAGAAATTATTAATGGCCAGGGTGAGACTTGAGGGTGAGAAAGTAATCGAAAAGAACGAGTTCCATTTTGATGCAAAAGTCATTAGGCCTTTTGGTGCCTTAAAGATTCATCAAGATACTGGTAAGTTATACGAACATGTAGTGGATGAGCAAGAAGAAGAAATGCAAGAGTTGAGAAACCAGTAGTTGATTTGGAGAGTGTTACCTCCCAAGTTCTCACTAAGTGTGAAAGTCGCAACCATACATACGAGACCCCAAGGGTAACTTAGATAGGGCTACCCACTATCACCTCAGTAGCTCTATCTCTCATTTTAGGCTAGCTCTCCTCTAGCTCAAGTGGGGAATCCCTAAGGAAATCTAAGTCCAAACAAAGAATGATGGAAGAGGGTGCTTGAGGAATTAGGATAAATCTGGTTTTAGGGTTTAGTTGTAGCAAGTGAATTTCCATATTTAACTTTCAGGCTATTAAAAGATGATAAAACAGCAAGAATTCCTTAGGCTAATGGCAAATTTGAGATCAAATATGAAGCTGGAAATTACAGATTTGCAAACAGAAATTTAATTCAAGTAAACATGGGTAAATGAGTGTTTTTTTGACTTAAAAGGATACCTGAAACGAATGGTTCTCTGCTGTAAATTTTCAGATTGTAGAACAAAAAATAAAAGATGAGTTTTTATAAGTTTTTTTGGGTGGTTGAAAGGGAAGGCGAAGTGCCTATTTTCCAGATTGGGAAAATACAGTCAAATGGGCTCCTAAGGGGGCTATTTCAACGAAGTTGTAGGGTCTATAACATCAACAAGTAGCATGCTATGGAAGCCTTAAGTTGGCTGGAAGTTTCTATTATGAATGCAAGAGGAAAGGGCCTAGAAAGGTCCACTATCAAGCTACTATCAAGGTATTACTTACTAGGAAATAAGCTAAGCAAGAACTTAGAGATATCACATGCAATAGATCATTTCCATAACAAAACAATAAAGGAATTAGAGAGAGAGAAACCATCACACCTAATTCACTTCCATTGTGGTTGAAAAACCCTTCACCTTGGCCTAAATAAGTAGCTTTGACATTCACAAATCTAGCATAGCAATCCAAGGATTAACACACACAAGAATTCATCTCACATGAAAAAGAAAGCACCATTCTATTCCATTAATCCTTCACAAGAGCTTAGAGCAATATGGTCTCCAAAAATTACAAGCACTTTCAAGAACCATTACAAATGGAGGAGCCTCAAATATATAGAGTCTAGGCTCAACAACCTTCACAATAAAATAAGAATATGTAACAAACATAAATATATATAAAATATATAAATATAAATAATAACAAATAACTAATAATTAACAATTAATTACAAATGAAGAGACACCTCATATGAAAGGTCACGTCTCTTATGAAAGGGCACCCCTGCATGGGTATATATATAGGCCTCATTTCTCATTTGTTAACATCTCATACTATTCATTCTCATATACAATTCTTTAATATATATTACTTGTCCATATGGCTTCTGTTATTCAATTCCAAGTATTTTGGATGTGTTTAGATTGAACCAAGCTGGTTCACCACATTGGTATCAGAGCCTCATTCTGATCTTGGCCTTTGGTCAATATTTGTTGCCTTGACAACATAACTGTAGGCCCTTGACCATGCTAGGGCATTTTGCTAATTTAATTAAAAAAATCAGAAATTGTTGTTGAAATAATCATTCTGCTGCTAGTTTGAAGAAAACCAATATTTGGGAAAAAGAAAAAACATTTCGTTGCAAATTAAGGAGTTACAAGTGACAATTGATGAATATGAGTATACATCTCAATTCTATGTTACAGTTATGTATAAAAAAGAAATTGACATCATTCTTGGTTTACCCTAGTTTAAAAATCTAGGTACCTTCAACTTAAACATGGAGAAAAAGTTTGTGACGTTTCCTTATAAGAAGAAGATGATGACATTTCAAGACACTACTATGAGGTCAAAATCGATAATACCTTCATCAAAAGACTTTAAATATATCTCGAAGGTGAGCCTTCAAGAAGATTAAAAGTCAATATCAAGGATGCAAAATGAATTTGACGAAGTTATCACGGATAAAAAACGACGAAATTTCTCGCTTAAAAGACCACAGTAAAAAACTACTTACATAGATCAAGAAGTCAAAGAAAACAATGCTTTCAGAAGTTGGAACAAGAGAGTCAAGATCTCAAGAAGAACCTATTGGAAAAAACAAATAAAATTCTCGTTTGAAGAACCTTAATCAAGGGTTACTAGAACAAATCAGAAAGTTGAAAGAAGAGAAACTTGAAAATCCAGACGTTAAAGATATCGACAAATAAAAAAATGAAGAAAATTTGCTTCAAAAAAATCATAATCAAAACCTACTGATGAAAATTAAGAAGCTTAAGAATGATAAGAGGTTGTTGGAAAACAAGTTAGAACAAATCCAAAAGGAAGCATCAAAGTCCCCAGGAGTAAAAATCCAAGTTGTGGAAAAAGGTACAAATATAGATCCAATCCACATCACAGTTGAAGAAGATGTCAATCCAGTTGAAATAAAAACATATTCGGAAATTCCTAGTGAAGATCCAACAACCAACCAAGCAACATTGATGCGTGAAGAAAATCATATACCAAAATTAAAACAAGAAAACGCCAAAAGCATGATAAGAGAAAATCATGTCATAAGAACTCCTTATTGACATCCAAAACATAAAAGCAAATATCTTAAACCGTTAGAGTATCAATATCACTCAGGTTGAGAATGACTAATTTATTGTCCTGGAAAATATTGATACCAATGCAATTAAGTTTCACGATAACCATTCATCGTGGAAGTGCAACGTTCCGCAAAAGATTGAATTAGGATGATCTGACCCTTTCACAATTCGACAGTTCTGCTCAACTCTTCATCACTCACATTGTCTCGTATCGTCAAACGTGACAATGCCAAAAACAAAGAAGCATGTGAAGACGTAAACCTCTCCATAAATATGCTTTGAGGACAAAGCATTTCTATAGGGGAAGGCAATGTAACAAGCATAAATATATATAAAATATATAAATATAAATAATAATGAATAACTAATAATTGACAATTAATTACTAATGAAGGGACAACTCATATGAAAGGTCAACCTCACGTGAGTATATATACAACCCTCATTTCTCATTTGTAAACATCTCATACTATTCATTCTAATATACAATTATTTAATATATATTACATATTACTTGCACATATGGATTTCGTTATTCAATTCCAAGTATTTTGGATGTGTGTAGACTGAACCAAGCTGGTTCAACACACAATATCTTTATCGAAATCCTAGATCTATCTTGAAAAAATAGAAGATATTATTATCTTCCAACTAATTTGAGAGGACAAGTCAAACGACTAGTAAAATAGGTGGTATAATGCCACGTGTACTATTTCTAATCAATGAGAGATCAAGGAAAGTGGACGCCTCCTCAATCTAGGCATAAGACCATGTCAACACCTATAAGGAAATAATAAAATACTTAAAGATGGAGGCGCTCCACTAGGTAGAAGGATAAACATGCCAAGAATAGACAAAATGGCTAGGGTTTGAGGCCCCCAACCTCCACACGTGTGAGAGAAATAGTATAATATGAGCAATGCTCCCTCAATATTCTCCAAGAACAAATTGCTCCACAAAAATAGGCATCTAAAATGATGCCAATGGACAGATATGGAAACACTTGTGGTCTCCCAAGAGAAATGTCTCAACTAATGATAAAATATGCATGAAAAGAGCTCCTCCACGTAGCACATGTGGCCTCCAAGGTGGTACAACCCTCTCATATATGTAACAACCTCATCAAAATGAGTGCCAATAGATGAATCCAAGGGAGAAGATATCAACAATTAATAAAATAATGTCATGATCCATGTGTTTGGTCAACAAAAGCTCAACAACCTCCAAGGAAGGAGACAACCTCATTTCAAGCATAAAATAATAGTATGTAGGGTGAGCGCATCAACATATTGCCAAGGAGGTGAGCACACCATGAAAATACCTTGTTCCAAGCTCAAATAACCTAACTCGAATGTGAAATCAAGCATATAATCCAAAGTGCTCAACGAAAGAAGCTTCCACGTGGTCAAAGTATCCATGTATGATCAAATCAACATGAAAATGTGTGCAGCAAGGGTAGTGCTCCATCTGGATTAGGGTGTAAACCATAATAATGTGAAATAACCAACAAATACATTGCCATGACCTAGGGTGCTCACATTAGAAGGGCGTGAACGTGTAAGAATACATTTGATACATCAATAGTCACCTTTAGGACAATCATGAAGGTGGTCAATAAGCTAGGCACCCTCCAATAAAGTAAACTATACAACTGTGCCATCCTCATGAAGAATAGGTTCCCCTATTCTAATAATATCTCCCTCTAGAGAAATTTGTAACCCACCAACATATACATCATGTCAAACACTACGAACCATCCTGGAACTATTTGAAAGAAAAGGTACATGTGCTAAATGCTCCAAATGCACTGTATCTAAATGCTCCAAACATGTTAGCCTATGGTTTACCTTTACCAATCACTAAGTCTAAATTGTCACCTATATTTGTATTATTCATTTAGGATATTAGTAATATATCCTCAAGTGATGACTAATGATTTAGTTAAGATTTCCTAGCTTAGTCATCATGCATGATTTTAGGATCTAGAGCAAATCTCTCTATGAGGTGGCATCACCCATTGTACTATAAATATGTAACATTGGAGTGAATACAATTAAGTGTTGGCTAATATGCCTTTTCCGCCATGTTGTTATTCTTGTTTATGTTTTATCAATTGGTATCATAGCTCTTATGGTCTTAAGGGAATAATAACTTCACCATGGTAGTTTCCATGGAAGGTGAAGTGGTATGAGAGCTCTTATGGTCTTAAGGACCTTGTAGCCTATACTAACAAATTGCAGACTTGCAATATTTGGGATGTGTAATGGAGATAAAGAGAGCTAGAGCCGAGACAATGTACGGACACGATTCAAAGTTTGGTGTGCAGTTTACAGACTTTACAGCCCATCAAAAATCGGGTAAGGGAAATTTTGCAATTTCTTTTATGGAATTATTTCACCGCCATCAGGATTGAGTTCTGAGTCATATATTTTGGCATGAAATCGCAATTGGGCACAAGTTAATTAAATCGATGTTGTCTCTAAGCAGATTTTTTTTAGTAGAGCCTCTTGCTGGTCCTCTTTGGGAATTTTGAATCAAAGTTGTGATATTTATCATTTTTTAGTCAAGTCAAGGCACAGACATGCCGGACGAAGTTAGATCTACTACAGAATCTTGTACGGTTGTTTATGGAACATTTCATGACTAAATACTCTAAAACAAATCCACGCCCAACAAATCTGTCAAATGCCCTATAGATCCGTCAAACGCCCAATAGATTTACCTTCAGAGCGATTCTCTCAACTAAGGCCGAGATTTGAGGTAAGACGTTGCTAATTTAGTGCCTTGAGCCTCCTCAAATCGAAGAAACTAGAAAGATCACTCATGGCCCTCTGAACAACATCTTGAAAAATCCTAGGGTTTCCGTTATCAAACCTGCGTTTCTATTATGGTTAAAGTGCAGATTCTTAGAGTCGACTTTGTCAATTGTTGACCATAGCAAAGACTGTATTATACAATGAATTTTCGGTATATTTTTCAAAAACCGTCCATAAATTAAGTCTCATTTTTTCGTTTTCATCTGCATGCTCGCCATTTAGTTGTTGCCTCCACCTCCGCCTTTACGCGCAGTTTACAACCCTAACTTGCCATTCCAAGGAGATCAAATTAATGAAGAAATTTCCATTGAATTCTATGATGTCCAACTTACCCTGCGACCGAAAAGTCATGCTGATTTGCCCAACAATCTGAAAACACACGAATTAGCATTTTTGGCACATAATCTCACAAAATTACCCAACCCAGGATTCTTTCTGTCGCCGTTTCGGTTTGGTGACTGAGTATTGCAGGCATTATCATCGGATGCTTAAGCCTTGGATCTTATTATTAATATAGTTGTAAATATTACATAGTAATCAACGCGTAACTGCTCAAAGAGATGCACGTTGCATTGAACCTCTGATTTAATGCATTGAATCTGATATGAAGGTGACAACAATAAAGAATATTCTGACGATATTGCTTTATTCCCAAGAAGACGAAGTCTCATCCCTCATGGCATCCAAAATGTCGTTGTAAAGGATTTAAATGACAGTGATGGTTGTACTGGTAACTTCGTGGTGGCAGACGTCTGCACAATCAGAACTTTTTAATATCTGCTTGGCTGTAGGTTACTGCGGCTTCTCAGGAATCTGTGAACGTGGTGCCGCAGATGAGGTGCATTGGAGACCTGCATCTAGATAGAAGTAGTCATTGACTGTAAAAGGCAGCTTATCGAGTGGAAGAGACAGTTGTTGTACAACTGTGGGGCACACGGAGCATTCACTGCTTCATGTAACAAATTGTTGCAGAGCAACGCGGATTGATCAACGAGAAGCGTTGAGCCAACTAGTAGAGGTATTTGATTCAGCACACCTCTATATCCTGGAAAATGATTTGAGTAAAGAATACTTTCGTTGTTCTATTTCTATCAATTTGCACCAACGATCTTTCTCATCAATAATGTGCACCATCACTCTCTGATCTGTGGAAAAATAATCAATGCTCTACCAATGAAAGTATTTGGTGTATTAGTTTTACATGATATTCCTCTTTGCCTTCTCATGTACTCTGTACTCTGTATACAAAACCAAATCTGAAAGATCTGGATATAAAGTGAAGCCTGGAGAGCCCGCGGCCTGTTTGAAATTCCATGTATCTGTTGAATTGGTGTGATCTAGATCAGAGGTGAGATCAGTATCGTTCTTCAACAAATCTGCAGAAGAAACCAACCCATCACTACATCCACCACAACTTGATTCTCTTTGGGGAAGAGCATATTGCCATCACCACGTTGGCACCGAGCAATGCAAGAACACGAGCTGCCAATAATAGTTGAAGCAAGTCACCAGCTGTCAAATTAAGGTTGAACTGCCCATTTTGTTTTTTAAAAGGAAAATTGAATGGTGATTTTTCTCTTTTATTAGAAAGAATGCCTTTCTTTGAAGATTTCTGGAGTTAGTCTAAAGTAAATTTGTTTTGGGTTATGATATTACTATCCATATTTTTGGTTAAAAAATGATTGAAATATTTTTTTAATGACGTATGAGTTACAAAGAATATTTTATTAAAATATTCTCTATGAACAATTTTTGGAGGTATAAGGAGGATCCTCAATATTTTGGAGATTCTGTATTTATATCCAAAATAAATTTGTAAAAGAGGATGGAAGTTTAATGTTCTTATTGAGAAAGAGGGTCTTTCCTCATTAAAAAGGGGAACAAAAGTCTAATTGAAGGTTTGGCAATGAGATGTGATGATAAAGACATACAACAACTTGGACTATGGTTGATCACATTGTAAGCGATGGGAAGTCTTATGAAAGGACTATGGTAAATGTTTGAGTGTGTTTAGCTTGGTATAAGTGTTTTCTAGAAGAAGGCTTGTAATTCATACACCATTGTGATCTCAAGAAAGTTTCAAAATGTATTTGAGCACGGTTATTGTAAGAGCGATACTCATAATAAAATTGAAGTCTTTTTCTCTGTGTCCTAGATCCGCTCGAAATTGAAAAAGGGGATCTTAGGTACACTTTGTGTTGTGTGTGATGGTAAGATTTTTATGGAATCTTTATGTCATTATGTTTAGTGTTGACATAATCATACTTGCAATTCATCATTTAACACAACAAACATGAAGTTCAATCTCAAATTCATGTCATTCAAGCATATGTGAAGAACATTCTCAAGCATTCAAGTCGTCAACTACATCGGTAATGGACAAATCAAAGTTTTCGAACTCAACACATCATGGAGCATTTGAAGTTAAATTGTAACTTGCAAACAATGTTTGTTGTAAGATTACTTAATCAGGATTTATTGTAACTTGCAAATTGTCCTTTTGTAAGTTTACTTGTCTTTTTGAAATCAAG
>ML825881.1:79146-101848 GCA_009831015.1 Picea engelmannii | reverse complement strand
ATGCAAAAAATTTGGTGAAGGTAATTTGTATGAGGAAAGTGAGGATGAATCTGTAGATGTATATGCACAATAGTTGTAGAGATATTTAGTTTCTTGATATCCTATACTATGTCTACTCGCAATTTTGTTACAAATGTTGCTTGGGTTGTGCGAAAGATCCTTTCTTTAACATTTCTTTTCTTTGTTATATTTTTGAAGAGCATAAGTGGAAATTTCCCTTTATGCAATTGTTGTTCCATTGACGAAAACAAATTTGAATAGGTGTCAAACAATTGCAGCTGCAACATAGAACAGTGCAATATTTGTGTAACTTAACCGAGATACATGGACATGTGAAAGTAAAGGAAAAAACTGGATATGGAGAATTGTACTATTGCCTTATCGTTGTCTGACTCTCTATATTTTATATGGAGAATGTATTGCGAGCCAAGTTTTCTTGCAAGTGTGACAGTTGCGGCAATGGTTCTGATTGGTTAAATTTCATTGCTCTATACAAGTTGGTTGATAGTTGTGTTTGGGACGAAACGATATTCTAAAAAAATAGTGGGAATTTTTTCCACAATATTTGTTTCGTTGAGCAATATAATCTGATCACAATCAGCACGGTCATATGTTTTTTTGGGAAATATATTAAAATTTGTAATGTATATCCCATTACCTGGCAATATCTTTTTTGCATGTTTCTGGACAAGTTGTGTAGGAATAGTCAATGTGACTGTCATTAGGGCCTCCTTGTCTGTCATGTCAGCATGCATAATGGATCTAGTTTTGTTTGCCTTGTGCAAGTAGGTGCTATAGATGACCATTATGTCCACGATGAACACTTCTCCAGTTTGAAAACTATTCAAGCCCTCTGTTGATAGTATTTTGGGTGTTACAATTTTAGACCTGGTGACATTTTTTGAACATGAAAAGTAATGTGAATGGTAGTGTGCATTATTTTTTTGTTTTCTTTTTTTCCTAGCATAAATGTACAAGTAGACACACAGCTTGGATGAACTATGGAGCCATATTTTTGCAACTAGACCTCTTAGTCTGCGGAACATGCACTACGTTCAATGTCTCTCTTTCACTTGTTGATACTTCTTGTGAACTGCAAAGTATGTGTTGCAGATGACATCAACATATTCACCATGCCATAGATGAATAAATAGATGAGGATATTTGTTTGGTAAACATATGAGGAACATAATGTATGCATATTTACCTTTGGCCTTGTCGGTTTGCTGATGTTTGGGATGATTGACTGCTCATGGCCATGTCACTAGTCCAACTTTTTCTGATGCAAGCATGTGTAGATGAACATCAGAAGGAATAAAAAAGTATATGCATTGTATATGTCCATAATTTTTCTTAATTTCACATGCAGGGTCAAAGGAGATGGAATGCAAAATAGGGTGTCAAGGGATACTCAGGAAACATGAGGACCCGAGGGTCAAATTGTATGACTTGGAATTTTTTACTAAAAAAATGTGTAAGAGTAAATAGAGCATGATGACAGGGTATGACGACCAATATGTATATTGCGGAACCTCTGAAGCCATATGCACAATCTTGAACCTGCCAACCTGACACCCGCAATAGACAAAGTGGGTAAGTATAGAATAAGGTAGAAGCATGACCATAAATGTAAACCCGTGAGTTTTCCAGCCCACGCACCAAGTCATTTTCAAAAAGAAGACTAAGTAGAGAAATCAAAAAGAAAAAGCGATAATAGAAAATGGAAAAATTAGAAATGGAGAGGGCACAGAGGCCCATTGTTGCCAAATCATCGTTTTCTAGTCCAATATTATATGCCCCCACCCATTTTGTATGTTTAATTTACTAGCATAGCTGGTATACTTTTTCGAAGATTGTACCACAGACCCCTCTGCTGTCGCATATAAGAATTCATCTTCCTATCCAAGCAATCTGTTTCTTTCAAGGTAGAAACACCGAACATACAGTGGACATGAAGGAAAGTTAGTATGCAGAAAGACATGTAAAAGAAATAAATGCAACAAAGAGAATACAATTCACATGAGAATAAGCAGAAAGATACATAGTATATACATATAGTAAAAAAGGTGCAAAGCATTAGAACAAGTAGAACAAATACACAGACAATAAATGAAATACTAAACACTGGAATATGAAATAAGAATACAGGTATGCACCTCTATAACTCCTCCTCTACATTCATGATAAAGAGTCCATCATCCCCTCCAACCACTCTGTTTGTTTAAATGTAGCAATGCAGGAAAAATACAATGGACATGAAGGAAGTTAGTATGCAGGAAGACATGTAATGAAGATAAGTTATTATGTAGGAAGGTATGCAATATCTACATACAGTAAACTAAGTGAACACATATACAGACAATAAATGAAATAAAAAACAATAGAATATGAAATAACAGTACAAGCATGTAACTTTGTATCTCCTCTTCCACCCTTGCAGTTAAGACTCCTTTGTTTTCTCCATCTATTTTGTTTGTTTGAATGTGGGAACACACAAAATACAATGAGCATGAATGGAAGCTGATATGTAGCAAAGAAAAAGTAATATGTACATACATTAAATGAGAATCAATGAATAGAATAAAAAATAGTTAGAAACATGAACCTTTGCTTTTTTCCATCCATGGTTGTAAATATATAATTTTTTTCCCTGCCCAAAATATTAACAAATTGCATGGCCATAGCTAAATGATTTTGGTTTTCTATGGAAAAGTATCTAGATATGCTTCCAGACATGGAAATATAATTTTGCAGTATCTTTGGTGTACATATCATATCTCAAGTACAAGACAAATTGTATCATGGTCACACCAGTCTGTGTAGAGGATAAAAAAGTTGTATTGTGATATGGGCACATTTCACCATATATGGTTAATAAGTGTGTTTTGCACATGTTTTATTTTAACAAAAATACATCGAATATTGCAATTTCACATGTAGCTGTCCAATTATTTCTTATGCCACTTTTTTGTATCATGTCAACATTGAAGTATCAACAAAATTTTACAATAGAACATGCGGGCACAAAACATGCACCAGATCTCGACTTCGCTAGACACGACAAACAACACAACCACAAGTCCACCCTGCAAAGCTGAAGTAAACAAAAGAAAACAACAAGCACCAAACCAATGAGAAAGCACAAACATGACCAACTATAGCCCCAGGGCTGCAAACTTGTAAACTTGATCCAAACAACAACAATCAACAACTGACGAACCAACGAACAAGCAACAGCCACCGAACCAAAAAACAACATATGTATCTCCAATGATTACCAAACTGCAGCCGAAGCAAAGAAGGAACCAAAAACATATGACGGGCATGCCAGTAGAAATAAGCAAACATTCTTACTTGCAAAATGCAAACACTGAACAACAAAGAAGGAATAAAAAATTAAATTATGGCATTGAAACTTACTCTGAAATGACGAACGACAGAAGCGTAGGTCAAATTGTGGGTGCATCACCTAGACCTCGCAAAGTAAAAAACAAAAAACCAGATCCAACTACAAATGTATGACCCCAACCTTGTAAAGTTGAAGTAAACAAAAGCAAGCAACAAGCACCAACAGGTCCAACCGCAAGCGCAGGTCCCCAACCTTGCAAAGTTGAACCAAACAACAATAAGAAACAGCCGATGAACCAACGAAGAAGAAGCACCCACTGAACCAGTAAACAATGTATGTATCTTCAACAATGACGAAATTTCATTCCAATCCTAGAAGAAGTATGAAACATACAATGCCTATTCAATTGGCAGTGGACAACAATATTGTCCAAATTCACTGCAACATTGTATGGAAAATTTTGAGGAAAAATGTACTCCAAGAAGCCTATTTAGGTAAACATTTAAGGTTGTCAGGCCGTCTAAGGGCCTCATGGTATGCAAACATTTAAGCTATCAAGCCTGTTTCAGGACCTCATGCTATGTAAACATTTAAGTTTTCATGCCTATTCAAGCACCTCAAAAAAAGTGTCAATGATCTAAACCTTCTGTATGCAAACATTTCGATACAAATACAAAGGAATAATAATAATAATAATAATAATAATAATAATAATAGTAAAAGGACATATTAATATGTGATCACTATAGTCCCTCTATGCATTCGGTAGGGACCAATAATAAAAAAACATTAAAAAACAACGTCCATTCTCAGAACTTTCGGTTTGTAAACATTTCAGTAAAAATGTAATAAAAATTAAAAAGGAGCGTCTAAGCTCAAAAATTTGGATATCTACACATTTAAAACATTGGGAACAATGAAGCTGACAATACGACCTCAAATATATTCTCCAATGAGATGATGACATATATATATATATATAAGAGTAGGTAAGCAAGCAACATTTTAAGTGAAAATATTGAAACCCTAGTGTGATTCGGCTCTAAGAGAGATGGAACATAATGTATGGGGAAATAATTCCCTCCCGATGAAGAAGCAATCACATTTCAGGCCATGGTCATGGCCTCTGTCAATAATTTCAAAGCTCAACCAACTTGCTTTGTGAAAAAAATGGAGGAAATACCTGAAGTAAAGTTACCTCCTACCTCATTTAGATGTAAAGCAACTACCTCAATATATTATGGCTTGGTCATTCAATTCACGAGGATCTGGCCTTGTCCAAAAATAGTGGCCACTTGGTTTTAGAAAAGATGGAAGCCCCATATCAAGGGACACTTGGATTATTTCTTCTTTGGAGGGGTTTCTATGCCTTTCTTTTTGAGCTAAAGGAAGATAGAGATTTGATTTTAAGCAACATACCGTATTTTTTGGGAGCAATGGGGATGTATTTGAACAAATGGATGCCTAACTTCAATCCGAAGAATGATTTCCTCTTGATTGTTGGAGCGGTGATGTCCTTCAATGCATTAGCAACACTCTGGGAAAATACATTGATAGGGTAGAGCCAAATGAAAACATGTTCTTCTGTGCTAGGATTTGCATTGAGGTCGACTTGAAGAAAGGTATTCTAGTAGCAGTGAAACATATATAGTAGCTTGATTATGAGTAGTTTCCCTTCAAGTCCAAATCCTACAATGATTATAGGAACTTCACCAAAAACTGCAAGAAATTGGAAAATCAATAGCCCCCTGCCCCAGAAAAAGAAGAACAATGGAAATTTGTCACAAGGAAATAAGGTTCTACCGTCAATTTGGGAGCCATATATAAGGTTTTGTCAAGATCTGGGTCATCCTCGTCCACAAGAAAAACTTAAGAGAGATCCATTTTTGTAAAATGGTCTTCCTCAAACCCTTCAGGAGTACCAGTTGCCTCAAGAAACTTACCTCAAGGAATGTTGACCCCTCCAATGAGCCACAACACCAAAAGATGCATGAAGCCAAGAGGGAAGTAATCCTTGGGGAGCCTCCTTTAGTCCAAACCCTATAATATACTGCTAATGAAAGAGTCAAGGAGAAGCCACCATAATCTTAGGTATATTTGGAAAAAGGATTAGAGATAGAGACATAATCGACTGAGGAGGACAAACCCACTGTGGACATGGAAGAAGTGCAAAATTTCAAGGATGCAGAGGTATCCTTTCTAGAGTAAAAATAAAAGGAAGCAAATATTGAAGCATTGATGGAAGAAGAACTAGATGATAGGGCCTTGAAGGATAACTTATTGTGAAGGTTAGTGGGAAAGGAAACTCACACCTTGAGGGAGGAGCAGATGAACAAAGACATTATGTTGGAATCTCAACAAACCATTGTGAAAATGATGGGAGGCTCCAAACCTCCGAAAGTTTCAGGAAGCAATGCATCATCTAAAGGGGGTTCCACAAAAATTATGTCCAACTAATGATTTTAGTCTTCTGGAATTGTAGGGATTTAGATAGCGACCCAAAAGTTTCTTTTGTCAAAGACCTTATCAAATAAGAAAGGCCATCAATACTCTTTCTCTAGGAGACTAAAATTAAAGTTATTGAAGCAGTAAAAATTGGGAAACAATTTTAGAAATAGGGTGACGGAACAACAAAAGATTCGAGAGGGGCATTAGGGGGCTTATGCACTCTTTTGAATACTAAAGAGGAAGTCTATATTTTTCTATTCGAACATAACATTGGATATTGAAAAAATTCAAATCCATTCAAACTAGTAAGATGATAGTCATTTTTAATATTTACATGTTGATAAGTTATATGGACAAATATATCTATTGAATATACCTCGTGAATCTCAAAAACTCAGAATTTTATATGAATTGCATCATTGTTGGGGACTTTAATTCCATCATAAAAAGATCAGAGAAAAAGGGAGGAAGCTTTGGCAGAGACCCCTTTTGAAAGAAACTGGAAGATTTGATAGTGGATTGGGACATGTTGGATATCAAACCCATAAAAGGGAAGTATACTTGGACTAACAAAAGAGCAGGCCCTAGTCATATTCCATCTCAACTTGATCGTTTCTTGGTCCATAACAATCTTCTAATGTAGGTTCAAACTCTTAAATCTAAGATACTACCAACTATTACCTTAGATCATAAACCTGTATCTCTCCATCTTTGGAAATCTCTTGATTATGACCCTTTTCCTTTAGATTGAACCTGCTTTGGCTCAATTCTTTGGACGTTGTGAACAGAATTAGACAAGTGCGGGGAACTTCAATACTTAGCACTCCTGTGTATATAAGGGAGAAAAAACTTGAGATTGTAAAAAAACCTTAAAGGAATGGGTTAAATAGTCTTTTTCGTTTCCCTCTGTTGAAAAAGAAAATATACACTCCAAGCTTGAAAGTTAAGAGATTATGTTGCAAACTTGAGAAGATGAAGTTATATTACAAAATCAGCTCCATCGGGTAATGAGGCAAGAGGAAGAGCATTGGCACCTCAAATATCAAAGTCTTTGGCTCAAGGAAAGAGATAGGAACACTATTTTTTACTACAAGAAGGAAAAGGCCTGGTTATCTAGGAACAACGTGCAATAAATTTTCTCGAAGGATGGCACCGAAATATCATACTTTGAAGTTGTTAAGGAGGAATCCAAACAACATTTTACCTCAAAAGACTAATAGAAGAAAAAAGGTATGATTATTAGGTTGGATATGGAAAACACCTTCAATCATGTTAGGCACTTATTCCTCTTTAAGGTATTGGACATGTTTGGTTTATGCCTTGCCTTCAATAAGTGGATAACCTCTTGCATCTGTTTTCCATGAATATCTCCTCTCATCAATGGTCGACCCACAACCTTATTTCAAAGCGACAAGGGATTGAATTTTTTTTTCCCTTCTGTCTCCCCTTTTATTCATCATCATGGTTGATTCACTTAGCCGTAAATTAGAATTTGAAAGGGTCTTTGGGAACATGTTGGGAATTCATATCATTAGAGGCATAAAAAGTGTTAATCACTTGCAATTAATTGGTGATACGTTGTTGGTTGGTAAATACTCTATAACCATTGCTACCATTTTTAATAATGTTATGGAATCTTTCTTAGATGCCTCATGAGGAGTAGTCAATAAAAAAGAGTGTTATATCTATGGATAAAATGTTAAACTATAGGTGATTCATTTAATATCCTGTCTCTTTTAATTTCCACTTACAGGAAATTGGTCTTTATTTCATTATCTTGGGATCCCAATCTCCTTGAAAAGAACAACTTCACAATATTGGAACAATATTGTTGAAAAAATTAGGAATAATTTCATGCAATGGGGCTCTAAGTAAATAAACCTTACTGGAAGTGTTTTCCTCATCAATGTAGTCCTCTTGGCACTGTCTCTCTATCAATGCTCAACTTTGGTATCACCCCATATCATTATGAATCAAATTTCCATGGACATTCAAAAATTACTATGGCAAGGGGGAAAATTTAATCAAAACAAGTATCATCTTATCAACTGGAAAGTAGTCAGGAATCCTAAGAACAGAGGTGGATTGGGAATCATAGACCCCATAATGATGAAAGTGGCAATGGGAGAAAAATTGTTGTGACGATGATCTCTAGTAAACTAGCCTGGTGGAAGAAAGTTTTATGGAGGAAATACTTCAAATGAACAAGAAAAATATGTTTAGAATTCACATTGAAAGAAATAAAAGGTTCTCAAATTATCAGACTTATCAAATCTACCATCCCGATAATTCAAGCAAAGCTAACTTGGATTCTCGGGAGTGGAAATATATTAATATTTAGGAGGATAGTATATATGGAAGGGAGAATTTGTCTTCCTGAGAGGAATTTGCTCCCCTTCAATTTTGGATGAGGGAACAAGAGATCCATTTCCTCTATGATATTTCCAAATGGGATGAGGTTTCCAGAAATTGGATAGGATGGAGATTTGGGTCACCCTTAAAACCTATTCTTCCTCTTTCCCACTCATTAGCCTAGGTGATTTTAGGATGTGCTTCGTGGAACATATTTGAGAAAGATAGAAGGGGATGAGAGGATGCACTCTTCTCAGTAAGAGATGGATACCATTCGTTGTTGGAGACAACTAATATGCCCCAATGGTAAACACTTTGGAAGAATATTTGGCATAATGATGGGCTACCAAAGATCAACATTTTATGTTGGATCTTGGTTCACAGGAAAATGATCACTTCAAATATTATAAAGAAGAGAGGAATAGTGGCCCCCTCTTAATGTGCCTTGTGCACCAAGGCAGAGGAAACAATACAACACTTGTTCCTTGATTGTATCTATGCCAAATAAGTATGGTCATGTGCATTGACAAGTCTTTCTCATAGAGTTGGGTGGCCTCAATCCTATGACGAATTATTTACTCAATGGTGTCACATGCACAGGGGGAGACTCAACAAAAAACCAGTATTTAAGAGAGTATGGGAAGCATTGTCGAAGTACCTTTGTTGGTAAATTTGGATTTCTTGGAACAAACAATTTTTTTAGCAATGAGAGCTCCCAACCAAGGGAAACTGCTTCAAAGGCCATTCCTCTCCTTTGTGAGAATTCATAGACCATAATTAAATCTTAGGATCATGTATTGGAGAGTTTGGAAAGATATTGGATTCTAAATTCAAGTTGAGTCATGTCAGCATCACTGACAATAACGAGAGATTAACCTCCCTTCCACAGTGGACGATTAGGAAAGACCTCCCTACTTTTTTGACAAGACAAGTGAATCAATACACAAGCATTCTTTTCTTTGACGAGGATTCAAGGAAAACCCAAGGGTGGCAGGTGTGGGGGGGAGTCTCCATGATCCCTAAGTAAATAGGATTTTCTATTATGCATGGGGGCTTGGAAATGTATCAAACAATCTTGTTGAGGCCTATTCGTTTTGGATGGGATTGTGCATCACAAAGGAAGAAGGCCTAAAAAATTTAATAAATTTGGGGGATTCAATGTTGGTTATCAAATACATGATTGATCAAGTACTTTCAAAGGGAAATGTCTTGAGCACACTCATCTCTAGGATAATAAAAAAATGTCCCTTACTTCGAACACACTTCCTTTTTCCACATAAAAAAATATTTTAATGGCGAGGCAAACCACTGGGCCAAGGTTACCTCTTCCCTAAGCCCAGGGTGAGGGATTAAAAATGGGGTGTGTGGATATAGCCCCATACCTTAATGGAACCCCAAGAATATATTTAATATACATTCAATGTTATTTCATTGTTGGGAATGTCAAGGGAAGGATGGAAGGTGGCTTCCACTATTTTCACATATGGTTCGTATGGGACACCTTGAGGCTATTCAATGTAGCTTGTGTGAAATTTTGTTGATATGTAGTATTTTGTTGGTAATGTGGAGTGACAAAACCTTTGTTGTTCATGGAATACACATGCAATTTTTAGAAGCAAGGCTGGTCAGTATTTGAGGAGACAAGAAGGTTTCTGATGCAGGCTCAATGCATTCATGAGTGGACATTGGCGCTTTTGGGTGGTGATCTCTAGTGGAGTTGTTTCTTTGATGTTGGTATTTTCAATAGTCCAAACCAGGAAACCCCTGGTTCTTTGGTTTATTTTTCTTGTGGAAGTTTGTTCTATTGTTTTTTATGACTCAAACCTATTTAGCCAAAATAACACTCCTATGTTTTTGTTAGTTTTCTATAAAATTGGAATTGGTAATTGCTACCTGGGGATTATTTGGCCTAGTTTTCTTTAAGTGGTATTGTGCAATGTCTTCTTGAGATAGGCATGGACAACCCAAATTGGAAGGACGCTTGTAATTTTTTTTGTAGACATGAATACATTACTTAGGTTGACAACAATTCCCTTTTGCACATCTCCTAAAAAACCATAGAGCCAGAGCAAGCTAGCATTACGAATGTTGGCAACATAATGAATCTCCTCCTACAAAAATATCAAATAGACTCCATGGAAGCTAAATTACATAGGTTCCTTCAGAAGGTCGACTGCACATTCATTATTCTACTGCTATGGATTCAATGGAAAACTATGGGTTGCAGGCTCCCCATGTGCACCCTTTCGATAGTTAATTTGAATTCATACTATTATGGTCAGGTTCCTTCTGGGATGCTCTAGCTCAAACAATTATATTTCTCTGTTTTGATTATCTAGGTAGTCAGTTATACAGATTGTTAGCATCTTTGTTGCTCCAAAAATATTCAGATATTATGTCTATCTCTAAAACTTGGTCTAGTTTCCCTTCATGGGAAAACCCTCTATTCTACTTCTTTTGACTTGGTTTTTTTTTTTTTTTTTTTTCCCTGGTTATATTTTAGGACCTAGTATGTTAGCAGACATTTATGTATGTACTGCTAATATTTGAATAGAAAGTCTAACTTAAAAAAATTAATGATAAATTACAATGTTAATTAAATTTTAGATTTTTTTTTAAAACATATTAAATGGTAAAGTAAATATTTTAACTAAATCAACTTGTTCTTAAATTTTTTCAATAATCATAATATAATAAATTAAATTTTTTCATTTATTAAATTAAAACAAATATTTTTATTTCCTACAAAATCATGAATATATATATGTGTGTGTGTGTGTGTGCCAATTTTATTAGGCTTATATCTATTAAGCCATGGTATGTCTTTATAAATACTTACACATGAATTTTATATATGAGCAAAGTCATGTGTCAACTTGTTTTTTCAAACTAATAATGAAGAGTGATTTATTTCTAAATTAATATATACTTTTTTAGATGTCTAATAAGATTTTAAATTATTAATCAATAATATTTTGTAAATAAATTTGTGAAAATAATTATTTGTTTAATATTTATTAAATATTGAAAGGGGTAGTAAGTGTGCGGATTATGATTGATCGTCTTGTCTTTAATCTTCTTTTCTTTAACCATGCCTCTCACAAAGTGATACTAAACATCAATATGCTTTGTCTTTGAATGATAATTTGGGTTATTTACCGAGAATATTTCACTTTGAATATCACAATCTAACCTTATTTGTTTTTGTACCAACCCAATACATGAACATAGTCTATGTAACCATATTGCTTCCTTGCATGCATGAGTGGTTGCCATGTATTCAACTTCTGTAGTTGAGAGTTCCACTACAGTCTGTCTTTTGCTCATCCAATTGATTGCTCCTCCAAATAGGTTAAACACATACCCACTTGTAGATATTTTGTGATCTGTATCTCTAGCCAAATCTGCATCAACAAACCCATGTATGTCCAACACTTTATCCAATATTGGTCTTCCTTGGTAGCACAATCCATAGCTAGAAGTTCCATGCAAATACCTAAAAACCCTCTTTATTGTTGTCTAATGTCCCTTCCATGGTTTTGACATATACCTTCTCGAAACTCCCATTGCATGTGAAATGTTTGGTCTAGTACATACCATTGCATACATCAAACTGCAAACTGCACTCGCATATGGAACATGGGACATGTCCTCTTCCTCTTCCTGTGTCTTGGGACACTGGTCTGCAGATAAATTTACACCTACAAGAATAGGAACCTTGACTGATTTAATTTCCTGCATATTAAAACTCTACAATATCGTCTCAACATATTTTCTCTGATTCAACCAAAGTTTCATATTTTCACGATCTCTGTTAATCTCCATTCCTATAATGAAGTTAGCAACATTGAGATTCTTCATTTCAAATTTGGAGGATAGTTGTGGTTTCACCTCCTTGATAACATCCATGTTATTTCCTACCAACAGCATGTCATTGATATACAACACTACATAAATGAAGTGATTACCAACCTACTTGGAATATACACAATAATTATCCTTGCTTCTCACAAATCCTAGTCCAAGGATGTATGTGTCAAAGTTTTGGTACCACATCCTAGGTGATTGCTTCAGACCATATAGTGACTTTTTTAGCTTGCAAGACTAGCTCCTTCTTTCCCTTCACAAAAAATCCTTGTGGATTCTTTATCTATATTTCTTCTTTTATATCCCCATGTAGGAATGTTGTCTTCACATCCATCTATTATATTTCAAAATAAAAAGTAACAACAATAGAGAAAATAAATCTAATAGAAGTTAACTTGGCAATGGTAGAAAAAATTTCACCAAAGTCAATTCCCTCTATTGGAGTTACTTCACACACACCTAGGATTTATTTTTCCTAAGTTTTTTCCTTGTTTATTAGTTATAATTAGTCATTATCCAGTATCCTATAATTTAGGGGAGAATATTCCACCTGGATAATATTCTCTTTCAATTGACACTTCAGTTTGACTAGTTGAGTTGAATTTAGATGTTGCATTGGTTTTGTCACCATGCAACATTTGGATCATCACCGTGATAATTCGACCTTGCCTTGGTATCATCACCAAAGTGGTGCATTAGCCTTTATTCCATGAGTTAACTCCTCACTACTGTCTGTTCAGTCAGTTAACTGAAGACTAGTTGACTGGTTAACTCAACTAGGTGGCAATTCACTCCCGTAACTACCTGAGAGACTATACTAGGTGGCAGTTCACTCCCATAACAGATGGTGTGTACCCAGATCACTCTAGACCACCACTATGGTGCATTGGTTATATTCCAGTCAAAATCATTGAGTTATACATAATATATCATGTGTAAATTATTCATTATTCACAACGGTTAATGAGAATTCTTTCATTCTTTCTCTGCTTCTTCTTCTTTCTCCTTTTCTCTCTGCAAATGTGTGTATCATTTTTTAGCTAGATATATTTTGTGCAAGTTCAACACATTTACACCTTCTACCTGGGAATAACCTTTTTCTACTAACCAAGATTTGTATTTCTCCACTTTTCCTTTTGCATTCAACTTCTTCTTAAGCACCCATATGCTTCCAATGGCCTTTCTTCCAGTTGGCAAATCAACTAGATCCCATGCCTCATTCTTATCTAAGGCATCCATCTCTTCAACCATTTACTTCTTCCAAAGTTTACTATCCTCTGAATTCACTGCTTCACTAACAATTATGGGATCATCATCAATAATAGATAAAGCAAAATTAGGGCAAAAAACAAGTGGACTATAGCTTTCCGGTTTCCTTCTTTCCCTCATTTATCTCCTCAATATTGGAGTATGAGGTTCTTCTTCTGTTGATTCAAATTTTGCATCATCCAACTCAAACTCTATTTTCTTAGGTTCTTCTTTCCTTGGTAGGAATTATTGTTTGGGAACATCTTTAACCTCTCTAAAAACAACATCCCGACTATAAACGGTCCTCTTGGTTTATGGGTTCCAAATCTTATAACCTTTCATACCATATTTATAACCAATAAAGATACACTTTTCAGCTTTATTATCCGGCTTACTCTAATTTTACTTGGGAACATGTACATAAGAATCACGACTTAACAGTCTGATATGTTCAAGAAAGGTTTTCTTACCAATCCATACCTCATGCAGATTTTTGATCACCAACACTAACGAGGGTGATCTATTTACCAGTAACATGCAATACCCATTTCCTCTGCACATAATTCTTGTCCAAACCTGACACCATTGAGCATGCTCCTTGCTTTTTCCATCAACATCCAATTCATCCTTTTTTCAACCCCATTCTATTGAGGTGTGTATGAAGTAGTCTTATGACTTTTGATATCTCAATTCTTACAGAACTCTTCGAATTCATTCCCACATAATTCTCCACCATTATCTCTCCTAAACACCTTTATTTCTTCTTTGTTTGATTTTCTACTAGATTCTTAAACTCTTTAAATTTATCAAATACCTTTGATTTCTTTATAAGAAAATAAATCCATGTGTCCTTTAGAAATCATCTATGGATGAAACATAATACACAGATTTACCTAGTGATGGAACAAGAACAGGTCCAAACACATCATTGTGTATCAACTCTAAGATCCCCTTTGATCTTGTAGAACCTGATGGGAATATTAATAGATTTTGTTCAGCATATATGAAATGTTCACATAAATAAAATTCCAGGGTGCAATTAGACATACCTTCAACCATACCTTTATCGTCTAGTGTTTGAAGGCCCTTTTCTCTAATATGTCCCAGTCTTTGATGCCATAGCATGGTATTATTTCTAGGGATAGTATGGATTTTGTCTTCTTTATTTCTCTTCTCAGGGACAACATAACTGTTACGTAGACCAGAATAAGTGCTTCCCAACAACTTGTACATAGTTCCACATCGAACTCCCCTAATCGACACCATTGCACCTTTGACCATATTTCAAGTTCCCTTTCCTAATAAAGTATCCACACCTACATCATCCAACTTAATTATAGATATTAGGCTCCTAGCTAGATATGGAATGTGAAGAACTCCAAGGAGAGTTCTAATCCTTCCATTTTTTGACATCAACTTAACCCTTCCATGCCCCATGATTTTTGTTGTTGAGTCATCTCCTAGGAATACATCACCACCATCATACTTTTCATATTCACTAAACCACTCCCTGGGAGGATTCATATGAAATGATGCACCTGAGTCGATCAACCATACATCAAGATTTGCATGTGTACAAGTAGATTCCAGGTAAAGATCACCTCCTTCTTCTGTGGAGGTTTTCTCCTCTATGGAAGAGGAATCATCAGACCCCTTTTCTTTATTAACTTTATTAGACCTGTAATCTTTCTTGTAATGCCCAACTTTACCACATTTCCAACATTTCCTCAAATATTTTCCTGGGAATTTAGATCTACCTTTATATTTATATATCCCCCTTGAGGAATTATTTGTATTCCTATCTTGGGGACGACCTCTTATAGATAAATCACATGTTCTATGACTATCCATGATTTTCCACTTCATTTCTTCTAATAACAAGGATGAAATCACATCCTCATACTTCAATGCATATTAAGTAGTACTACCAATTGCTACAATCAGATTTTCCCAAGAGTCTGGAAAAAGAACATAACAAAGTAATACACTTATATTCTTTTACAAGTGTAATATTAACAGATCCAATTTTACTTACCAGAGTATTGAAGGAATTTAGATGCTCTATCACAGAATCTCCATATTCCATCCTAAGATGATACAACTTATTTTGAAGAAACAACTTGTTTACCAGGGACTTTGACTGATACAAATTCAACAAATTTTCCCATAGTTCCTTGGATATATATTCTATTGACACATTCAATAACATCGAATCATCCAGGTAAAGTTGAATTGTATTCCTTTCTCTTGTATCTTGATTCTCCCAATCTTCTTGCGACATACCAGTGGATTGAGTACTAGTAGTTTGTGTACTAGTAGTTTTTGTACAAGTAGTTTGTGTACTAGTAGTTTTTGTACCAGTAGGTTGTGTACCAGTAGGTTGTGTACCAATAGGTCATGTACTGGGATCCACAACGATCCTCCATATTGAGCTTCCATAGCTCAATTTTTTTACCATTGAACTTCTCAATCTTGATTCTAGAATTGATCTCCATTCTCTGTCAACAAACGAATCACCACTGCAAATCTCCCACTGAACCTAGGTCTATCACAGACCCAAGATAAAATTGATCTACCAAGACCAATCCAAACCCTAAACAAAAAAGGCATCCCCCTAAATCCAAAAACGTGCTCTGATACCACATGTAATTTTTAAACCTGTGAAGTAAAGCAATGCACACATATTTTAAACAAAACATAAATTAATCAATGGCTCACACATATAGTACACAAAAATTTATGCTGGAAACCATTATTAGGGAGAAAAATAACCTTCCTTGGTGCCACACCTCTCAACTCTCCATTGTATTAATTTCATCATTCGCAATGAAATATATACACAATATTTTAGGTATTCTGTATCTACCAAAACTCTAATCCCTTAATCTGAGATTAATTTAGAAAACTGCTAAAAATAAAAAAAAATGCTAAAATAACAAAAAACTATCCCCCCCTAAAAAATTTGGGGTGCTTCCCCAAACCTTGTCGACTCTGGGCCACCACCCGGAGTCGAATGCTCCACGTAACCAGGGGGGGAACTCATGCCCCCCAGGACCCTGTTGGTGTGTGCTTATAAGACCCTAGGTTTAATTTATTCAACCAACAAAACCCTTCAGATACCGATCCTTTCAACATTCCCTGCATGCAAATGAAGTCTCACCCAAGGTATCTATCGAGGCTGCAGGAACCACGTTTCTGTAGGGACAAGGGGATGCGACTCTATCATCATATTCATTAATGTTTATCCACCCTATGCACAATATATTTATTCATACCATTTGATTAGTTAACAAAATCTATTGTGCAGAACCCTTATAACATATACTGCAACATAAATAGCCCATTGTAACATTAATTATTACTGTGCATCAATCATATAGTAAATAAATCTATACTAATCATGCATAAACATAACATCCATGAACAACCACATCAACACAACACATAGAGACATAGATTTTAATGTGGTTCACCCAATCCTTGGGCTACGTCCACAACGAATGGATTCTATATTGATATTCAAGCATTAATCATCTCAGGCCTGCGCACTATGCTTACAATAGATACAACATATTATATCCTTAATATATCCTCGCCACTCTGCAGTGCTCACCTCTCTCTCTACAAAATCTGTCCACAACCCTAATCATAGATTCTCAATCATACACATGCTAAACTCTTCCTTTCAGCAACCTAATCTCTCTTTTTCAACAACCTATTCTTCCCTGACCCATTACATATTTATACATAGATTTAGGGCTTAGAACCCTAACAGTTTATCCCAAACCCATAACATGTCCTAGTTGTTTTCTTTCTTTTTTTCCAGCATGCTTCTTTTCCTTCCTTTGCACCCGCATGTTTCTTTTCCTGCTTTAATGATAAAATGTTGTTTTCCTTCTTTTATGTTGAAATATTGCTTTCCCTCATTGTTTTACGCCTACTCTAAATTTTGTTTTGGCCCCACAAACTGATCCCTTTTTCTCCTTTTGCGCACGCTCTTCAAAACTTAATTATTCAAACTGTTTGTCCAACATGCCCCAAACAGTTACTTGTGGCTCATCCCAAGCCACTTAAGAATGTTGCGTTGTGCCCTTCCATGCCTCCATGAAATTTTGAAGGGTTTCTCTTTCTTTAACGACTTCCTTCCTTACCTCGACTTCTTTATCCAAATTCTCTTCTAGTACCTACGCAAGGAAGTCGCTAAAGAAAATTTCTTCATAGGTAAGGGTTGTGAAAGCCGAGGTAAGGAAGGAAGTCACTAAAGCTACTTACATGAACCTGACTGCGCAATGCACAGTAAGGGTTGTGAAAGCCGAGGTAAGGAAGAAAGTCACTAGATAAACTTTCTTCAATGTGCCAAAGGAAGTTGCTAAAGAAACTTTCTTCTCCTACATAGCTGCCAATGCCCCTATGACCATGAGTGCTTCATCCTATATGGGTACTAATCATTGTGTGAGAGTATTATTCTCTTCCTTTAGTTGTTATATCTCGTTGTATGATTGCATGTTCACAAGGATGACCACTATGCGCTTAGATGGTGGTAGTGTGTTTATGTTCTCCGTGGACTGATGCACCTTCTCTTATGCATTCCTTAATATATCATTAGTGACCTTCATTTCCATATACACTGTCAATTTTGTCCAAATTTTTGCGTGATTTATTCGCATAAATTTGAGCACTCCTCATACAAACTCTTAATGTTTGCTACTAAGGTTATGGTTGTTCATTCTCTTTGTTCCTTCTCCTCGAGCGGTGTCCTTGGTGTAGTGTGCACTTCCAACTCCTCGATTCTGGTGTGGAAGCCTTGAATGACTTCACTGATTTTGAATACATGTTCCTCCAGTGTGTCTTCTACCACCATTGACACCTCTAGAATCGCCTTATATAATTTTTGGACGACCCTATGTATCCTCTCTGCTTGTTGCTTAGCCTCATCCTTATCCTTCAATATCCTCTATACTTCTTTCTCAACCTCATTCTTCTCCTGCACAACTTTTGTATTATCCTTCTGCAATTCATCCTTATCCGATGTTACCTTAGCCAAGATCTTTGGCATTGACTCTGTGTGGAACTGTATTTCCTGCGCAATACATGTCTGTAATCGTTGTAGTGCTCCTATGGAATTTTTTGAAGAGACTAAGTCCAAGTGACTTAGTACTCATTCATGCTCCTATATCTTTGGCATGGGGAACTCAATTTCATCTAGCGATATCTTCAAAAATCTGTGTGATGTTGTTATCTCTGTCAAGTAAGAAGTGGTTGTCCTTGCTTCCCCATTCGTGCTTGTTGTTGGTTCTTCATTGGATCTCTTTTCTAGCGCTATCCTTACTGCCTCCACTAGCTACTGCAATTTCGTTAATTGTTCTTTCACCCTTTGGTGTAGTTCTTCTTGTTTCTGCAATTCTTGATGAGTTTCCTCTTCTACAACATCCCTCACTTGGTATTTGATCCTGTCGATATCATCTTCCATAAAAGTGTAGATAGATGGTTCTCTATGGTCTTTCATATTCTTCCACGTAGATTTTTTTGTCCCATTACCCTTGTTTGGTACTGTCTCCTGAATCATCACCTTGTCTGTTTCCTTGACAATTACCTTGGTATTATTCTTCATTTTCAGGGTGCTCCATCTCTATTTCATTCGTAGGAACCTTCCAGTCTAGTTCTTAATCCTGCATAATCAGTTGAATGTATTCCTCTATGATTTCTTACTTTGTTTGGACCCATTCCTCTCTTAGGTCTTTCTTTGTTTCATATAGATGTGATGGCATTCTGCCCAAAATCGTGCAATCAGTGCGTACGCCTATACTAGTTGTGGAAAAATGCATGGTGTATCCTAGATACACCTCCTAATCCTTTTGTTGTATAGAAAGAACTCAATGCTGGTGTCTATCTATCTTCTCTTGTTATTCATGTACCTAAAGTTCTGATACTTGGTGGCCAAGTATGGCTTACCTCTTAGACCCAGAAACTGCACATCTTATGGTTCATTCCATGTTGTGAACACAATCAGAATTAAAAACCAGGAATAGTGAAATTCCATGTCTCTATATTGTGCTTTCTCGCAATCGATGAGGAACTAGTTAAGGAGGAATGAGGCCCATCTCATCGATACCCCTTCTACACACTTCTCAATCGCATTTATCATGCTTGTGGGCACTTGGTATTTCATGCATTTCCTCAAAAACTTGCATGCCAATGCTTGCGTCACAATTCTTATTGTTGGGTCATAGACACTTGGTGCGTCCAACCCACACACCCCTTTGACTGTGTGAAATTTCTCCCTCAAGGCCTCTGATAGAGCCATGTTACTCTTCTTGTCTACAAACAACAAGGTTGGATATTCCCCTGCTATAGTGGGAAAACCCCTCTACGGACTACACCAGGGTTGTAAAGTGTAGGCAGAGCTAACCGTATAAAGTCTCCTACTTTTAACAACTATCCTGTCATTACCCCACAATCATACATAAAAGAAAAAGTATAGGGATCCGGTAGGCATACCTTAAACTCCATGTTCGATGTCGATCCCTTTGCGCTTAGTTGTTTCTCGACTGCAGATATCCTCCCAAAGCCAACCTGCATTCACCAAAAGACAAACAAGAAACTACAAGCATGAATTCTATAGAAGGATTAGTGGGTTAGACATCATAAAAAAAATGTAAACAAATCATAAAGATTTAAGACATCATTTGGCGGGACAGAAAAATTGTTTCTTTATATTAATCTCACAAAAGTCGTTTACAATATGAGACTAACAACTGCTCCTCGAACTCAGTCTCGAGCTCCTCTTCACCATGCACCAACTGCTTCCACATATTCTTCTCCTCTTCAATTCTCTCTAGGGAAATGGCAAGGGTTTGTAATGGAGGAAAAATGAATTCTGGCTCAAACTCACAATGTGGTTGCAAAATATTGGGGCAAAGGAGGAATATTGAAATGGGCAGATTTTCTATGCTCTCATGCTTCTCCTTGGAATGGGACCCCAACACCTTCTTTTATAGGCCAAAAGAGATAGTAACGGTTGGGGTGACTGGCTATGGGCGGTCAACTAGTTAGGTAACAGCCCGAAAACTCGTATCCCTTTGCAATTTTCATTTTTTCGTTCTTTTTTTGTGATTGTATGTGGGATGTAGTGGTTCAGAAAGTGTGTGTACACAAGCAGTAGTGGTGCAGGGCATGTACACCTTCAAAAAAATGGTTTTTTAGAAGAGTTGTTTAGTGATGGCTTGGCAAAGATAGCAAGTACGATGGCCTGATGTCGGGTATGCATGTCTGGTGAAATTTAGGGATATAATAGATGCCCCCTAATGTGTGAGGTCATAAGAGCATATGATGGCCGAAATACATTACAAATCTGTGCATTTAAGCACTGCACCGCACAATGCATGTGTGCCTGGGAGGCCTTATGTAAAGTCGCGGATCCAGTGATCAGCCCAATGAGTAGAACTATCACTTTCAGTGAGAGGTTGTTGATCTTGTGTATAGGCACCTAAGAACCTACTTTCTCAGTACCCGCCTCACAATGGAGTCCAATCAACTCCTCAATGTTGTGAGGCCCGGGGGGAAAAGTATGCAAGTTGACTGGATCACCTCTCCTCGAGAGACCAGTTAGGAAGTAAATGTCTTCAGTTGTTGGATTCAACAACTGCCCCTTGAGCATAAATGCCTCAGCATCAGGATGCCAGTAATCTATCAAAGCATTTAGCAACCTGGTTTGTGCCCTCATGAACGGTAACTGGAAGAATTTTAACAACCCACGTTGTGATAAAACAACGACAACAGCAGGGTCTTCTGAGACCAAAAAATCAATGTCCTCATGCTCCCTCTCTCTCCAATGAACATACATCCTGCAAAATGACAAATTCATGGGGAGTTAACTCTTGCTTTTTATTTTTTCCACTTATTAGAGGGTGTACGCAGGCTGCCTTAATTACATTCACGTGTATACACGGGAAAAATATCTTCTGGCCGCATGCACACGTGGACTGTGCTTGGAAAACCTGCGTACATGTAGGGCGACCTCTTTAAAGGTCAGTGCCCCCCCAAAAAACAAAAACAAATGAAAAAAAGAAGAATGGAAATGCAGGAGGGGCTAGTATGTACTTGCTTGGTCCAAGCGGAAGTTCGTTTCGTCCACTGAAGCTCACGCAATCAACTCTTTCGACAAAGGGGTGTTTTTGACTTTTTTATCAATTCTCAATTTACAGTGGTGATAATGATCTTCCAGCTTCTATTGGTAGACTTTTTGGCCCCTTTTTGTCATTTTTTGGACCCTTTTATCATTTTTTCTATCTTGAAAATCGTTCAGTATGGTTTTTTAGTTTCTTGGGGGATGTTACAATACATGTTACTTTGGGTATTGGAAATTTTTTTGAGAGTTGGGTCTTTTTTAAAGGTCTTTTGGTAAAAAGTCATTTTTTCAACTTTTCACATCTAAGTCAGGATTCCGCCTCCACTTTCTGCATCTCGTTGTATTTTTCTCTTTGCCTTAGGATCAACCCCACCGAGTTGCGACATAGAACCATCATTGCTACTTTAGAAGTGTCGTAATTTAGTGGTAGAGCCTGCCTTTACATGGATGCCCTAGTTAGACCCTCATTGATTTTGGCGTCCATGCCGTTGTTGATGACTATAGGCTCAAGATTCCTTTTTTAGTTTTTCTTGATTAAGTGTTTGAGCTTCACTTGCATGGTTCATTATTGCTTAAGAATTTGAGCCTCACTTGCATGTGTCGATAAGTCTGTGATTCAGGAAATGAGATCTGTGTCTATAGAGATTAGCATGTCCATCCATAAGTAACTACCATGCACACATGTTAGCAACATCTTGACACATGCATTCACTTCGTGAATCCTGCTAAAGTGTGGAATGTCAAACAGATTTAGTATGTCATCTCGTTCTAACCCTTTGACCCATACCTTTGACACAGGTATATGTTGGTTTGTCACTGGATCTATTCTCAATTCCAAGTATTCACCCGATGGAAGTTTAGGGAACTTCGTTGTGTTTGTGATATCACGGTCCACATATTTAAGCTATGACACCTTACCTAACATATCCTCATCGATGATGACACCATCTGGGATGTCGGGTGTTACCAATGGATACTTGGCATCCTTCTTCAATGTCATTGGTTCTGCATCATCCTTCCTTGGTGGAATGTAATCCCTAGTAAACCTTGGATCCACTGATGATGCTCCCAGAGTCTCGTCAACCTATGGTGTTGTTGTTTCTACTCTCGTTTGAGATTTCTTTGGTACAAACACTGCTACCTTTAGTGGTGCCATCTTTGTAATCTGTGTTAAGCCCTAATATTGGATCATTACCCCTTAATTGAGTCATATTATATTAGTAATGTTATTTTATTTATGTTGGATTTAGGCCATTAGTTGTAATTATACCTCCTAGTCTCCTATATATACCAAGGAGACATTTTCATTT
>ML825881.1:52646-72008 GCA_009831015.1 Picea engelmannii | reverse complement strand
TACTAAGTATCTTAGTGCAAAATGGTCTGTATACATCTTGAAATGAGAACCCAACATATAATTCCTAAATTTCTTCAACGCATAAACCATCTGTTGAAATGTTGTTCAATACTGAGAGGGGGGGTGAATCAATATTGCTTCTTTTTCACAATTTTAATCAATTCTTTAATTATTAAAATTATTAACCATAACAATTGATCAACAATAAATTACAATACACAAAGTTTTAAATGTAACAATTATTAAATTTATGTTTTTTTTACAAGCTACAACTTGTAGGAGGCACAATTCCCATTTCTTTTGAGCACCTACTCAAGGAGACACCAATCCCTTGTTTTCAAGCACCAAATTGAGGAAGTTGCAACTCCCTGTTGTTCAAGCTACAACCTGTAGAGGACTCCAATCCTCTATTTTCAAGCACCGACTTGAGAAAGCTACAACTCCTTGTTGTTCAAGATCCAACCTGTAGAGGATTCCAATCCTCCCTTCCACCCTCACTTCATGTGTATGTTTTAGGTGTAAAATTCTTCCTTGGACTTTGCCTCTGTTTTGATCTTCTGAATTATCTCTCAAAGTGCCACTCTTCTTCACCATATTTCTATGTTTACATAGTCTGCCAAAAGGTGTATGACATTGAAACGATGTGTCTCTTTGTAAAATATAAAATGAACCAATGTGCCTTTTCATTTTATTAATGGTGTTTTAATAACAAATTTCTTCCTTTGTTACCATCTTTAAGTAATCAGGTGACCTTGGTTTCTGTTCAAAATATCTTTAATGAAGAATTATATTAAGAATCATATTCTCAATTGACACTGGTAAGCCATGCACTTTTCATGGGATGTTTTTCTTCCAAGAGTACCAAAATTTTATTCAAATGCTGCAAAATGGTGTGAGCTATGTCCTTCTTGATGTTCTATGGTATTTGCATGAAAACTACTCTAAGCTCCAAATCAAAAATGAATTTCAACCCTTTGTTTGGTCGTCACAATTACCTGTAGAGAAATTATGGATAGGTTCTCTCTCGTGGCCCCTTTTCCATAGTACCAGGCGTTGTGACCAATATCTAAACATATGAAGTGAAAGCTTTGTTCTATACTTTATCCCGAAGGCACTTCTTCTATTTATCAAGTGACCATACCATATAACCAGGAGCTATCTAGCATTTTAACTTATCACATATTTGTATTTTCCATATGACCTCAAACTGTGACTGAGTGCGAGTGCATACACGACTTATCTATACTTCAATCAAATCAACAGTTGGGTTTTAATCATCAGTTGAGTGGAAGGTCCTCATTGATTTCACATTTGAAAAATGGACTTGAATTAATCCCAATCCAAAATGAGATAGAACTTAGCGTTGACACATAGATAGTTAAATTTAACATAATTTGACTTCATGTCCACCCTTGGTATTCATCGTTCGTTCTCTTTCAAACATGAAAATGGATTTGAGTCATCCAATCTGCTTCCATTATGATCCAACAATCAATGGTCAATCATCGCCGTTCACCGTCGATCCACAGATTTTACGATTCTTGTGACTCTGGTCCAATGATATAATGATCACAATGTGACTCTTGGTGATTTCTTACATTTTTCTCACACCTATAATGATGATCAAAGCATCGATCCTTACAATAAAAGAAGGACAAAAAATCTCAGTTAGATTAGGATCATGTTTCTTTTGATCCCTGTATTTATTTGATGTATTCATCATTCCATCTTTGTAATTGTTTATCCACTTTCTTGGACACAATTCTCATAGAAGGTATTATATACCCTGAGAGAAGATATTTTCCCTTTCTTTCGTTCACTTTGAGAATAGATGATAGTGACCTGTAAGCGTCACTCTTCATAATATCTTCTACAACAAAATTATTCAAGAACTAAGCGATGAAGGATGTGTGAAGTAACTCCCTTGCTAAGATTTTTTTACCAGACCCTTGACACCTAATGTATTTTATTGAAGCATCAGACTTTGATCCTTTCTCCTTGCATTTAGAGCACAATACATAGTGATAATTTCTTTTAGGTTCCATTGTAAAGTTATTCCAATGATATCTTGAAGAATGAAAAACATACTTTTGCTGGGACATTTCTCATTTCCAATGCCTCTTTTAATAAACCATGTCTTATTAACTCCTCTATCTATGACTTGTATGGATACATATTGGATTATCCATTTATAATTATTACCATATTGACCCTCTTTGACATCAATGCCAACACCATAACACCAGTTCCAACATTCTCCCCCTTTGGCATTGCTAGAAACAAAGTAAAAACCCCTTTTTCAATCTTAACTTGTTTTTTTTATTTATTCTCCCCCTTTGACAACAATGGAAGAATGGATATTTCTTTGCTCCCCCTAAGGTTATAGTCCCCCTGTCCATGTACTTATTTTTTTATGAAGCTTGTGCAATTTAATTAGATATGAATATTACCCCCAATTTTTTTCTAAGGTTTTCAAAAGTACTTCTCGGAAGAGGTTTTGTGAATAAATCTACAATCTGTAGTATTCATATATTCCACTTTAACAATTTTTAGAGAAACCTGTTCCCTTATAAAATGAAATTTAATTGGGATATGCTTGGTTTTTGAGTGCATGACGGGATTTTTAGAAAGGTTTATAGCACTGGTATTGTCACATTTAATACAAATTGGATGATCATACTTTACTTGTAAGTATTCTAGAGTTTGTTTCATCCAAATTACTTGAGTGCAGCAGGAGGCAGAAAAAATATATTCAACTTTTGTTGTCGATAGTGATATGGAGGGTTGCTTTTTACTTAGCCATGACACAATACATTTTCCTAGGAAGAATGCTCCTCCACTGGTTCTCTTTATGCCATCAATAATTCTTGCCCAATCTACATCAGTATATGTAGTTAATGTGAAGTCTTCTACTTTTGGATACCATAATCCAAAATCCAAGGTGCCTTTAAGATATCTAAAAATCCTTTTAATTGCCTTCATATGTGTCTCTTTAGGTGCGGATTGAAATCTGGCCACTAAACCTATAGCTTGCATGATATCTGGTCTTGTTGTTGTTGCATATAATAGGCTACCAATCATTGATATGTAAATGGTTTGGTCCACTTTTACTAAATAATTATCTTTTCTTAGTTTGCATCTTGTAATGATAGGTGTGCTCATAGGTTTGCAATCTTCCATTTGAAATTTCCTCAACATTTCTTTAATGTATTTGGTCTGAGATATGAATATTCCTTTGTCTGATTGTGAGACTTGTAATCCCAAGAAGAATGTAAGTTCAACAATCATAGACATTTCAAATTCTTTTAACAATTCTATAGAAAATTGCTTGCTTAGAGGGTTTAAACTACTTCTGAAGATGATATCATCAACATATACTACAACAATAATCATATTCTAATTTTCAATTTTAGTGTAAATATTGATGTAAGTAGCTCCTCTTTTGTATCACTGCTATTGTAGATGATTATCAAGTCTTGAAAACCATGCTCTAGGAGCTTGTTTGAGACCATACAATGCTTTCTTTAATTTACAAACATAGTCTTGATTTTTTGATAACATAAATCCTTTAGGTTGTTTTATATAAGCTTCTTCCTCTAAATTTCCATTTAAGAATATTGATTTGACATCCATTTGATATATTTTAAAGTTCTTAAAACATGAAAATGCCAAAAACATTCTGATAGCTTCTAATCTAGCTATTGGGGAAAATGTTTCCTCAAAGTCAATCCCTTCTACTTGAGCATATCCTTTGCACACCAATCTTTCTTTATTCCATATAACTTGACCATCTTCATTAAATTTATTTTTAAAAATCCACTTGGTCCCTACCACATTTTTGTCTTTTGGTCTTGGGACAAGTTCCCAGATCTGATTTTTCTCGATATGATCAAGCTCTTCATTCATGGCTTTGATCCAACCTTCATCTTTTCTGGCCTCCGCAAATGTTTTGGGTTCTATTAGGGAGAGAATTGTTTGTTCAGATTCATATGTTAGTTTTGTTCTTGTTTCAACTCCAACACTTTTGTTTCCTATGATTTGACTTTCATGATGATTTCTTTGTACTCTCCTTGATGGTGTTTTTGTATCTTGTCTTGGGGATTCTTCCTCTTATTCTTATTCACTTTGTGTATTCTTGTATTTCTTCAATTTCTTCATCATCATCATCATTTCTTCTTCCTTCATCAAATTGTTTGATATTTAATTCTTCTTTATTTTAGATCATCCATTTTTACATTTTCACTTTCCACAATTTTGTGCAACCTCAGGTTATAGCATATGTAGGCCTTTGTTGGATGAGTAACCAAGAAATATGCCTTCATCTGATATGGAATCAAATTTTCCTAGGTTATCATCATCTCTCTTAATATAACATTTTCTCGCAAAGACTCTGAAGTGTTTGAATGATGTTGGTCTGCCAAACCACAACTCATATGGTGTTTTGTCATGGTTAACTCTAGGTTGTGCTCTATTGAGTATGCATATAACTGTATACATTTCTTCTCTCCAATATATATGGGAGTTTGGCTTCATTTAACATAGTTCTGTCTACTTCTTAAATGATTCTATTTTTCCTTTCAACAACTGCATTTTGTTGAGGAGTTCTTGGAGATGAAAAGAGTCTTTTAATTCCATGAGTTTCACAAAACTTGTTGAAATCATTTGAGGTAAATTTCCCTCCATTATCTGATCTTAGGCACTTGATTTTGAGATCAGTCTCATTTTCAACATGTGCTCTGAATATTTTATATTTTTTAAACGCCTCTGATTTTTATTTAAGAAAGGATACCCAAGTCATTCTTGTATAGTCATCAATGAATAAGATGAAGTGATTTTCACCTTGTATTCTTTTAGTTCTGGTAGGTCCACAGAGGTCAATATGAACAAGTTCTAATGGTTTTTATGTAGAATATTCTTTTGTATTGAATCTTACTTTTGTTTTCTTTCCATGTTGGTAGTGCTTACAAACAGAGTTTGAAGGTTTTATAATATTTGGCATATCTTTCACAACTTCCTTTTTACTAACTTTTATTATATTATCAAAGCCTATGTGTCCCATTCTTCTGTGCCATAGCCAATTTTCATCTTCTTGACCCATGCAACATTTTTCTTATTCTTCCATCTTTATGATACATACATCACTTGGTGTCGTTGGTGCAACAACCACTAATTTTCCCGAACCTTCTTTTCTAATTTCACATTTTTGAGAGTCAAACATGAGTATGTGTCCTGGATCACATGTTTGGCTTACACTGAGGATATTAGGCTTCAAATTTTCAACTAATAGCACATTTTATGATTTAGCTTTGTTATTTCCCAAACCAACTGTACCCTTTCCAAGTATCTTTGCAGAGACATCATTTACAAATGTGACTCTTCCTTTTTCTTTCCTTTCTAGACTGAGGAATTTGTCTTGATCTCATGTCATATACTTTGAACATCCAATGTCAACATACCATTGGCTTATTTTATTTTTAGCATATAAGGATACCTTACACTTTGTTTCCTTTTCTTCCATTTGTTTTTCCTTCCATGTCTTCTTATGATTTTCTTCTTGAATGTTGGAAATTTTGATGGAATGCTTTGGTAGTCTACAATCACTAGCTTTGTGACCATAATTGTTGCATTTGTAGCATTCAACATTGTAATCTTGTAATAGAGAGAATGAATTATAATTTATATTTTGTTGATTATTATTATTGTTGTTGTTGTTATAACAATATCTTTGAACACTTTTATGATTATTCTTTCAATAAGCTCTACAATGTAATGCTTTATGCCCAAAATTATTGCAAGAAAATCAATAGCCAAGAAAGAGATGTTGATACCTTTTGGGGGGAGTTCTTCTTGTAGTTGTTTTTCTTCTATATTCATTTTATTTTGAATGGACAACATGTTTTTGTTTATTAGTATCAATATTTATTTTTCTTTCTTCCTTCTTGAAAGAGATCTGAAAGGAAACTGCATAATTTTTTGGATTTTTATTAGTTTCTTGAGATGTAGAGTTAGATCCTTTGTTAGATTTATTTTGATCATAACCCAGTCTTGTATTATTGTTTGATGATCTTTGACCGTTAAGAATATCATCCAATATTTTCAAATTTTTTTCAAATTTTGATTGGTTGTTTCCTTTTTTAAGTTCCCCTTTTAGAAAAATAATTTCATCCTCTAGCTTTTCACAATCTTGTTGCTTTTAATTGAGTTGTTTAATTATGACCTCTTAAATTCTTTTGTCTTCTTGGAGTTGAGTCTTAAATTCAAGAATTATTTTTTATGTCTCCTTGATGGTTTTAAAAACTTCCTTTTCTCTTGATTTTTGTTGTTCTTCATATTCTAATAGTTGTTATCTTAATGATTTATTCTTCCTTTTATATTTTCTCGATTCTTCGAGAGAACTAGTAAGTTATTCTTCAAGGTCTACTTCTCCTTCAAATTCAAATTTTCCAGTATTATCCTTAGTAGTATTAGTTTGAGTTTCTATGCCCATAAATAGAATCTTTGTCTCATCATCTTCACTCGTGTCAGATGAACTATTGTCTTCTTTGGAGTATAAGTTTTTCTTTTTCTTGTAGAATTTCTTCGTGTTTCCATTTTTTGAAAATTTTAAGTTCTTTATGGTTATAATTTTATTCATCATCACTATCCTCTTGCTTGGGATAGGGACATTTGGAGGAAAAATTCCCAACTTTTCCACAGTTGAAACATTTGAGGGGTAACTTCCCTTTTCATTTTCCAGACCCTTTCTTGAGTTTCTTTATAAAGTTAGTCTCTTCTTCATATGATATGTGATCTGAGTGATTTTCATTTGGCACATACTCATGGTTTTTTTTTTCTTTTGAGGTTTTGAATCTTGTTTCCCTTTTTTATGGTCTTTCTTGCCCTGTTCTCATTTCATAGGCTATGAAAATCCCATAAAGTTCATCCATTGTATGTTCGTCAAGGTTTTTTTGATCTTCCAAAGTAGATACCTTGGCATCATATCTCATTGGTAATGATCCGAACACTTTTTGAACAATAATTTTGTCTTCTAGATATTCTCCTAGAGCTTTGGTTGAATTGACAATTTCATCCACTCTTTGAAGATATTCTATAATGTTTTCTTCCTCTTTCATAGTCATACCTTCAAATTGCCCTCTGTATGTTTGAAATTTTTCTTGCTTGACTATGGAATCTCCCTCAGAGATGATTTTAAGTTTGTCCCAAATTTATTTTGTTGATTTACATTGCATCACTTTCACAAATATAGAGTTTGCTAATCAACCAAGAATTTCATTAACAACCCTTAAATTATCGTTATATAGTTTCTTTGCAGCAACATCTGAAAGTGCAGTAGGTGGTGATTTGTAACCCTTTACCAAAGATAACCAAAGATCACATCCAAGAGGCATTATATAACTTATCATCCTTATACTCCAAAATGCATAATCATCTACTTTGAACAATGGTGCTCAGTTAGAGGACATTTCTTCTTGTTGATCCATTGTGATTTCACATAATATGCCTTCTAGTGGTTAGATTGAGGTGACGAAACCTTCTCTGATACCAATTGTTGAAATTTTTTTCAATACTGAGAGGGGGGTGAATCAATATTGCTTCTTTTTCACAATTTTAATCAATTCTTTAATTATTAAAATTATTAACCATAACAATTGATCAACAATAAAGTACAGTACATAGAATTTTAAATGTAACAATGATTAAATTTATGTTTTCTTTACAAGATACAAATTTTAGGAGACACAAATCTCCTTTTTTTGAGCACCTACTCAAGGAGACACCAATCCCCTATTTTAAAGCACCAATTTGATGAAGGTACAACTCCTTGTTTTTCATACTCCAACCTGTAGAGGACTCCAATCCTCTGTTTTCAAGCACCAACTTGAGGAAACTGCAACTCCTTGTTGTTCAAACTCCAACATGTAGGCGACTTCAATCCTCCCTTTCTCCTCCCTTCCACCCTCACTTCATGTGTATGTTTCAGGTGTAAAATTCTTCTTTGGACTCTGCCTCTATTTTGATCTTCTAAATTATCTCTCAAAGTCCCACTCTTCTTCACCATATTTCTTTGTTTATATAGTCTCCCAAAAGGTGTATGGCATTGAAACAATGTGTCTCTTTGTAAAAAAGAAAATGAACCAATGTGCCTTTTCATTTTATTAATGTTGTTTTAATAAAAAAATTCTTCCTTTGTTATCATATTTAAGTAATTGAGTGACCTTAGTTTCTCTTCAAAATCTATTTAATGAAGAATTATATTGATAGTCATATTCTCAATTGGCACTAGTAAGCCATGCACTTTTCATGGGATGTTTTCCTTCCAATAGTACCAAACTTTTATTCAAATGTTGCAAAATGGTGTGAGTTGTGTTCTGCTTGATGCTTTTTGATATTTGCATGACACTTTCTCTAAGATCCAAGTCGAAAATGACTTTCAACCCTTTGTTTGGTCATCAGAATTACCTGTAATGAAATGATGGATAGGTGCTAACTCATGGCCCCTTTTCCATAGGACCAAGTGTTGTGACCAATATCTAAATAGACAGGGCACAATCTATTTCCTATACTTTATCCTGAAGGCACTTCTTCTATTTATCAAGTGACCATACCCTATAACCAGGAGCTATCCAACATTTTAACTTATCACATCTTCGTATTTTCCATATGACCTCGACCCATGATTGAGAGAGAGCATATAAAAGGCTTATCTATACTTCAATCAAATCAATGGTTGGGTTTTCATCATCAGTTGAGTGGACGGTCCTCATTGATTTCGCATTTGAAAAATGGAATCGAGTTAATCCCAGGCCAAAATGTGATAGAACTTAGGACTGACACGTGGATAGTTAAATTTAACATAATATGACTTCGCATCTTCCCTTGGTATTTATCGTTCGTTCTCTTTCAAATGAAAAAATGGATTTGAATCGTTTGATATGCTTCTATTCTGATCCAACAATCAATGGTCAATCATCATTGTTCATTGCCGATCCACAGATTTTACGATTCTTGTGACTCTAGTCGAGTAATATAACGATCACAATGTAACTCCTAGTGATTTATTGCATTTTTCTCACACCTATAACGATGATCAGAGAAACAATCCTTACAATAAAAGGAGGAAAGAAAATATCAGGTAGATTAGGATCATGTTTCTTTTGATCCATGTATTTATTTGATGTATTCATCATTCCATCTCTGTCACTCTTTATCCACCTTCTTGGAGGAAATTCTCATAGAAGGTCTTATATTCCCTAAGAGAATATCTTTGGCCTTGCTTTCGTTCACTTTGAGAATAGATGACAATGATTTGTAACCGTCACTCTTCATAATATCTTCTACTTGAAAATTCTTCACGAACTAAGTGATGAGGGATGTGTGAAGCCTCTCCCTTGCTGAGATTTTTATAATAGACCCTTGACACCTACTATATTTTATTGAAGCACAAGACTTTGATCCTTTCTCCTTGAATTTAGAGAAAAATACATAGTGATAATTTTTTTGAGGTTCCATTGTAAATTTCTTCCAATGATATCTTCAAGGATGAACAACATACTTTTGTTGGGACATTTCTCATTTCCACTATCTCTTTTAAGTAAACCACATCTTATTAACTCCTCTATCTGTGACTTGTATGGATCCATATTGGATTATCCATTTATAATGATGATCATATTGACCCTCTTTGACATCGATGCCAACACCATACACTAGGTCCAACACCATCACCAATCCCTCTCATTTTTTCGTAGTGTAGTTCTTTTGTACTGTTGACAAATTCCTACTTGCAAATGAATTTGGATGGTCTAACTCTCCTTCACCTCAATGAAATAATATTGCACCAAAAGCTATGGATGATGCATCCACGTGAACATGAAATTCCTTCTTCCAATACAGGAATATCAAAATTGGCGCAATCACTAACTTCTGCTTCAATGTGTCCAAACCTTTCTGGCAGTCCCCATTCCATTGAAATTTATCTTCTTTCTTCAACAACTTATCCATGGTTGTTATAATCTGTGCATATCCCTTAATGAACTTCTTGTAGTATCATGTATGGACCAGGGTTGCTCTTAATTGTCTTACTTATGTAGGTGGTTGTAATTCCAAGAGCACTGCAATCTTGGCAGAATCCACTAGTAAGCCTTCCTTACATACCACATGGCCCAACAAAATTCCAAAAGGAACACAAAAAATTCATTTCTTCAAGTTTAATGAAATAGGACATTGTCTACACCTATCCAACATTAATATTAGTACTTCTATATGATTCTTCAAGAGACTAAACACAGTCCAATGATCTAAATAAATTTCAAGAAACTTATGAATAAATGTTTTAATGGCTACGACCACTACTCTTGAGAAAATTGTAGGTGCATTCGTCAGCCCAAAATTCATGGCTGTGTGTTGGTACGTTCCCCATTTTGTCGCAAAGGTAGTCTTATGTATGTCTTCCTATGCAATCTTTATCTGGTGATATCTTGAGAATCCATCCATGAAGGAATAGACCTCTTGTCCCCCTACATTATCTAACACTTCATTTGTAAAAGGTGTTGGAAATGTATCATGCAAACATGCATCATTTATCTTTCTTAGGTCTACACAAATTCAGATTCCCCTTGTTTTATTATCTTGTACTACCATTGGACTAATCCATTGTTTTATTCTCTTTATACTTCAGATTCAGTCTATAGGGTCTCTGTCTTACTGGCTTAGCATCTAGTTTCAAAGGGATATTCATTTCTCCTAGCTCACCAACTATCCCTTTCATTTATGAAAACGTGGTTGGGAATAGATCCTGATACTCATGCAATAAGTCTACAATTTTTTCCACAGTTTCATGATTCCAGTAGTCTCCTATATGCACAAAATCTGGATTCTATTTTGTCCAAATATTTACCTTATGTGTCCTTAATGGTTGTGCATACACAACATATTCAAGCTCTGGACCTTCCACTATGTGTTTCCCCTCAACTTTAGGTATTTGTATATTCTTGGATCATCCTCATCCTAATATTCTTGATCCACATTATAAAATTCCACAATTCATGAACTGTCATAGAAGTTTTATGTGCCCTACACACAGGTACTACATCCATCATCCCTTCTTATGAAAAACCCTAGTTCTAATGGCTTGGAAAGTTGTGTCTACCAATGAGGATCCATCTTCAAAAGTAAATGTTACCTTAAACCTTTGAGTTAGATCGTCCCAGTTCATTGTTTCTCTACGCATTTATAGTTCCAAGTACTAGTTTTTGGGGATCGTATCCAATGTATGTATGAACTTATGCATCCATTCCTTCTTCGGTATCGAACTCCATATGTTTATGCACTGTGAAATATGTTCTTCCAGATCACTTACTCCTGCATATTTCTACGCAATATACTTAACCTTGGTACCAAATCTAACTTACATCAATATTCTACACTCATGCCAGTCTTCTATTTCTTCTTTATGTGCATCCCACCATCTGGATAGAGTGGATTTTAAGACAACATCTAATGCCAACAATCTTTATTGTTCGGGTATCTGCAATTCAAACATTTGTACAAAATATTCTATTTCAGTCAAACCATCATACTTGGGTGGGTCACATAACTCCATTCCAATCCAGTACAATGATCGAGTAATGCGGGCACACCTTATGGTTGACACTTCATGCATCCTTTGATGCCAACATTCCAGTATTTACTCTGAATCTGACACACATGAGCTAATGCTTCTCCAACTTAGGGTGTCATATGTAATTGGATTAACATAGTCATACATTCATGTGTCATATTATATATGTTATCAATTTTTTCCCCTTTGGTTGGTTTGATATACCTCTTTCCTTCTTTTGGATCCAACGATGCAATAACCTTCAAGTCCCCTAATTCAAAGATCATTTCCCTTTTCTTCAGATTAGTAATTGCATGATTTTCAAAGGCCCATTCAAGCCCTATTAGAAATGGATATGGATGACTATCACCCACAATCTCAATGACTTCAAAATATGATACATTGCACACTCCTTCTATATTTACAGGTACCATTAACAACCAACCAAATGGTACTATTTTGTGTTGGTTCACCAATCTTGACTATATGGGTAACCAAATCAACTTCGGCTTCCCCATCATTTCCCATATTTACTTCGGAAAAACATTTACATTATAACCCAAGTCTAAAATGACTTGGTCCATGACATAATCCCTAATCTACGCACTTAATATGAACTCATTGCTTGTCCTCTGAACCTAATTCATTGCCCTATGTGTGGTAGGAATTTCCCTTTCTTGTGCGCAATTATCAATCATTCTGTGCAATGCATTTAATACAACTTCATCTTCCATCAATGCTAAACAAATTTTCATAAATTATTTCAAAGGACTCACCTTTTCAAGGGACCTTTTCGGGGTAGTACGATCATATATCAAAGGCATGTCAACCAAAGGGGTTGTATATGATCATATGATGATATCCAATTTGGTCCTAGTATCTCATTCCTTGTCTGTTGATATGTCTCGTTTTCTTGTTGTGGGTCAAATGTATGCATACCTCCTACTAATTTCCTCACCCATTGCTCACTCTACCTCCCTCCATTTTTCACGTCAACCCATGTATTAGCTCCTCCACTCATGACAACTTCTATTTTGTCTCCTTCATCATGTATCTATGCTGATATCTTATGTATGTTATGATTCAGGTTTTGATTCTGATTCCCTCTTTCCTGCCACTTCACAAGTAATTGGGGATATTCTTCTGTCACATGATCTATTGATATACAATACGTGTAGGTTGTACAAGGATTTGGGAAGTCATGAGATAATTTTCCTGGTTGATTACAATTGTAGAATATTATTGGGCCTCTACCTCCTCTGCCAAAAATTTCTTTGCCTCGACCTCTACCAAATCCTCCTTGGCCTCCTATATTAAATCCTCTCTGAGTATTATACTGTGGACCACCTTCTTTTTTTGCAAAATTTTCCTCCCAAATTCTATACATATCTTAAGTGTGCTCTCTCATAAAATATAATGCGCAAAAATCCTTCTCTTCATGCCCTATTGACTTGCAAAAGTTACAAAAAGAATTCCTTGGCGTACTCTAGTATTTTTCAACAATGGAAAATCGTGTGGATGATGTCCCCATTTCTTTCATATTTCGTAGCACCCCCCTCCTGGTAATGGGCTTGGTGCTCCAGTTTCCAAATACTACACAAAGGCTGGGCATTCATCCTTATGGTGGCCTTCAATCCTACACTTGACACACCATTCTTATTTCCACTTCTCCTTTCATTTCATCAGTTCTGCTAATTGAATTTTCAAGGTGGCTAACCGGGTCTGGACTTGAGACATACCCCCTCCATCCCCTACGAGAGATGCTTCCATATTCATTGCAATCTCCAAAGCTTCAGGATGCGACAAAACCTTTTGTCGTATCAACGAGAAACAAATGTGTGGAAATAGTCTTGCAATAAACCATTGTCTGTGTTGTTGATAAAGAATCTGGAATGTCAATCTACCCATAAAATCCTTAAATCTTTGATCATAGTCCCACATTGACTTAGTCTAAAATTGTTTAATTTCCTTCAATTTTGTGATGTACTGTGACTCAGACTTCAGTTTCTTGAACTCTTTCAATAATGCTTGTCTAATTTCTTCTAGTGTCCTTGTTTGACCTGCTGGTTTATTACTCTACAGTTTCATGTACCATACTAATGCATGACCTCTAAACATTGTTTCCAATTGCACAATATTTGTGGCCTCATAATGGACATTCTTCGCAACCGAAATTGTCTCACATACAAATAGATGTTGTTCTAGGTACTCTAGCCCAACTCCTTGGAACACAAGGATTCTCAATGTATTATCTACCCCTGCCACGGTGTTTTGCGTAGTACCTATCCATGGTGATGTTGGTTGACTCTGACTTGAAGTACTTCTTCCATTGCTCTAGATACTACTACTATGTCTTCCTAGGATAACTATAAGTGATTTTGACAAATCCTCAGATGTTATCTCATATATAGGTGACACACATGGGGTCATGGAATCGACACAGGATGCAACCTAAGTAGGACTTAACGACTCTTCTATTATAATACTGAACTGAGAATACTCTTCCTCTCCTTTTGTGTGTGGTATTTCTACAATCTAGACTATTGCACTGGGTTCTTTCCTCTCATATTCACTGTGTGACTCTCTTTCCTCAACCCCAATCTTCAAACTCTTGTACGTTCTTCCATTTCATAATACTCCAAACTCATCTTCTTCTTCTGGTATACCTTCCTCATTCATTTGCATCCTCAGTCCCTCCCTTCCTTCGTCATTTCTTTCTTCATTTATTCCTACCTTCAGACTATTCCTTGGTCATCCCCTAGTTAACCTATGTGTGAAAATCCATTTAGTAGTCATATTCCATCGTCATAACACATTTGTATCACAAGAAAATATTTCTCCAGGTACCTAATTCTTTCATAAACCTTTCATGTGGACCCTTGAAGAAATCCCTTTCTGCAACACTATATGACTGGGTACAATCTACTGCAAATTCCGTAATATAACCCTCCAATATTCTAATTAACCATAAATCAACTGCGTGAGAAGTAGTATTACTTAGATAATTCAATTGTCTTACCAACTCAGGGTTCTAGTTCCACGGGGCTACAATACAATATCTTATGGTATTCTCCACTAATCTTTCTAACCATTCAGTTAAAATAATCAGAAAATCTCCAAAGAAAATCTCATGCACCTCTGTGAACACATACCTTTGCAACCATTGTATGTTTCTCATCTAAGGGTTTTTGTTCTCTCCTTGGGAAAATTCTCTCTCCTTCCTTTCTATCAATTTGACGATCTCTTTCTTATTCGGCCTCTAAATCATTCCCTCAATTACAGATTATGGGTCTTGACAACAAAACCATGTGTTGGTGTGCGGTTATAAGAACCTGGGTTCAATTTATTCAACCAACAAAACCCTTCAAATATCGACCCTTTTGGCATCGCTTGCATGCAATTGAAGTATCACCCTAGGTATCTACGGGGGCTACAGGAACCAAGTTTCTGCAAGGACAATGGGATGTGAGGATGTCATCATATCCATTACTATTTATCCACCTTGTGCACAATATATTTATTCAGACCCTTTGATTAGTTAACAAACTCTATTGTGTAGAACCCTTATAACATAGATTGCAACATAAATAACCCACTTTAACATTCATTATTACTGCACATCAATCATATAGTAAACAAATCTATACTAATCATGCATAAACATAACATCCATGAACAACCACATCAACACAACACACAGAGACACAACTTTTAACGTGGTTCACCCAATCCTTGGGCTACGTCCACAACGACTGGCTTCTATATTGGTCTTCATGCAATAATCATCTCAAGCTTGTGCACTATGCTTACAATAGATACAACATATTATATCCTTAATGTATCCTATCTGCTCTGCAGTGCTCGCCTCTCTCTCTGCAAAATTTGTCCACAACCCTAAGCATATATTCTCAATCATACACACTCTAAACTCTGACTTTCATCAACCTAATCTCTATTTTTCAGCAATCTTTTCTTTTCTGACCCATTACATATTTATACATAGAGTTAGGGATCAAAACCCTAATAGTTTATCCCAAAAACCTAACATGTCCTAGTTGTTTTCCTTCTTTTTAGCCAACATGTTGATTTTCCTTCCTTTGTGCATGCATGCTGATTTTCCCGCTTTAACACTAAATTTCTTATTTCCTGCTTTTATGTTGAATTGTTGCTTTCCCTCCTTGTTTTACGCCTGCTTTGACTTCTGTTTTGACCCCGTGAACTGCTCCCTTTTGTTCTCTTGTGTGTGCTCTTCAAAACTTAGTTATTCAAACTTATTGTCCAAAAAAAACCCCTAGGAAAGTGCCCATTGCACATGCCCACAAAGAGCGATAGATGATCGGATCGTCAGACATAGTCGTCAAATATGACATGCCCCGACACACATATGCAAAGAATATAACACCTACCCAACAATGTGTGGGGTATTTGAACCTCCTCCAACAATCAAGCTTAAGAATATGCTCTACTTCAAGGTTTGCAGATGGATCTAGAAAATTGAATACAATCCTTGATAGTAGTAGGAGATTCAAGTATAATTACAAATATAATGGTCTCAGGGATATCACCAAAGGATTACAAACTTGCATCCATTATAGAAAGAGCTCAGCATGAAATGTGTAGCTTTCAAAATATTTCCTTTTTCCAGGTCCTACAGGAATTCAACCAACAACTTGATGCTTCAACGAATGAAACCACATGTTTAAAAGTGGGGGAGATAAGGATCAATGACCATGTATTAAGTCACCTAGGCATACCTTAATCGATCAACCTTGCATATGCTAAGTACTAATCCATTAAAAATACACATGTCACATGTATTTAAGCCTCATTTCCAATTCAAGATCATTAATTCGACAAGACCATAGCCTCCCACTGGCATGCTTCAAGTCATGGAAAAGTGGGATTTTGAAGAACCAAGAGGATTTATATTAAGTAAGGCAAGATTATGAATATTTTTCAAGGAAAGCGGTTCAGGGATGGTGAAATCCAGTTTTGTTTAAGCGACCTCTGCCTAGTAAGAGATATTGTGGTCTTCATTTTGATAGTTCTTTGTCTTGGACTAGTGAATTTTAATTCTAGATTTTGTTTTAGATAGGTTGTTGTTTTTTAGCTCCATTTGTGGAGGGGGGATACTACAAAAAATTCCAATTCAATCTAAGTTGAACCCCTTCTTTTCTGGAATGGAATATTATAGACATTCTGAGTAGTTACATACAAATAGTGTGAATTACTTTTTTGGTCTATTAGGATTTTGGTTAAAATATTTCAAGTCATAGAGTTTTTCAATCTTGGAAATTATTAGAGGAGGTCTTGTGGGTCTATCGGTTGGATTTGTTGCAAGTAATCAATTTTTATTTGGGTATTTTATTCGGTACTTTGTCTCTTTGGCTAGCTCGGTTCTATGCTCAGGGTATGATATATATCAATTTGGAGAAGTACAGACTATGGTTCTATGGGCATATTGTTTCAATTGGTTCTGTTTTGTTAAGTACCAAATATCTACAAATATAATCTCATGTAATGAATCCAAGAACAATCTAGGAAAATCCACACTTTATTATATGAAAACCCTTGAGGTAGGGAAACACCATACAATAAATCCTTTTAAGGAGGGGATCCACTCCTTATCACTTGCCTCTTTGAGGAGGAAACATCCTACGAGATATGCTCCAAATAAAATACTTCTCAACATGCTCAACAAATTATTTACACCTCTTTATATAGTGCTACCAACCACCTAAGAACATTCGAGAGGAGGAACCTTGTAGAAGCGAAACCTTCTAGTAATACCTCTTACATTTATTGAGTTCACACTATGCATTATTTATGAAAAGTGGCTTTCATACATAACAATACATATCTACTATTATTCCCCTTGGGTACCTCCCTAGGTGCCCCATATTATTCCCCTAGCGAAACTACATTCCATCCCCCTTGAGAAAGTATTGTCATCAACGCTTGTTACGAGTAAGTACAACCATATACCAAGGTCTCATGGATAAGTGTGGACCATAATAGTGAAGTAGGTTGGAGAACAAAGGTCCCATCTAGAATTTCTAGCCACCCTGTTGAGGTATTCCCAATGCCATTGTAAATTGGGGTCCCATGTCCATGTGCTCATGGGAACGCCACACTGAAGATACCAGAACTCAATAGTCAGTTGAAAAATATGCTCCAAATATTGATACCGATCATGTGGATCCAAATATGTAGACCCATCCACATAGTTGGAAAGGGTCGAAGATGAATATGGAAGTAACAATACCATTGTCGAATATGAAATATGGGTACTAGTAGTGATAACTAGATCGTGATTTATCACATTGATGTTCGATACATAAAGTGGAGTAGGGTCATCATATAAAATATGAAAGTGGTTGTCATCCCAGAAATGACAACTATTCATGTACCAATCATCACATTCAGCCTCCCAATAAGACCAAGCATATGTTTCTTGATTATATTTTTTCATGGCGTGACGGTCAATGATCTCCATGTTACATCTCTCCTAACTTGCGAGTTTGATGTTATCCATGTTACGTCTCTCTCTATGAAATTATGTCTCGAGGGCTTCAAATTCTCATCAAACTTTGTTGAGCCCCATGAGGATTTGAGAGGGAATATCCATTGGAAACACCACATATAATATACCAAAAGAAATCCCTGAAAATCATATATCCAATGGCACTGATATAGTAGCAATCTAAGCATCCTTTCAGAAGTTATGAGCTATGCAATCTTGTTGCCATCATGCAAAACCCTCAAAATGGTTGATTTTAAATTGATAATATATTCATTTCTGGAGCTTCGATTCAAATGATTTTTTTCTAAAATGGGACAATTTTGCAAGAGGAAATCAGATATTTAATTTGTTTGGGAGAATTTGGTACCAATTTCTACATAAATTGGAAAAATCATGCGGCCTTCTATAGAAAAACTACAAAATAGAAAAAAAAATTGCCCCTTTTTTCTTGGTTGAATAAAGTGCTCTGGTACCAATTTTTAAGTACCAAATATATGAAAATAATATCACCACAAAAAATTTAGAATAATATATAAATTCCACTTTATTATTATGAAACCCTTACAGTAGGGAAACACCATACAATAGATCCTTTTAAGGAAGGAACCCACTACTGATCACCTGCCTCTTCGAGGGGGAAACCTCCTGTGAGCTATGATCCAAATACAATACTTCTCAACATGCTCAATACATTGTTTACACCCCTTTATATAGTGATACCAACCACCCAAGAACATTCTAGAGGATGAAATTTCTAGAAGTGAAACCTTCTGGTAATCCTCTTACATTTATTGTGTTCACACTAGGCCTTATTTATTAAAAGTGACCTCCATACATAAAAATACATATCTACTACTATTCCCCTCGGGTACCTCCCTAGGTACCCAATATTATTCCCCTAGCTACATTGTACACATTTGCACTTGGTTTGTTTAGGTTGGGTGTTGTATTTATAGATTCTAGGGAGCTACAAGAACTCAAGATAATTCTTCAATCCCATGACAAATGGATCAAATGTAGTAGTTCCTCTATATTTTCAATCACCGCCAAAGTGTATGACAATTAACACCAGTCTATATCCCAATTTGCAATAATTATGGGTACCATAGTGCAACATAAGCAATAAATTTCTACTTTAGAAGCTAAATAAAATATGCTAAGAAACATGGCCATTAATTTGTGCAAAGATGCACAATCAGGAACCTACCATCAATGAATGTTTGCAAACTCATCTCAAACA
>ML825881.1:0-15194 GCA_009831015.1 Picea engelmannii | reverse complement strand
ATAAAAGTAACATAATAATGAGAGCCACCAAGAGATGATACCTGAGCTAGTCCCCATACATATGTATGCACAAGCTCTAACCTTTCATTCTTCTTTTCTTTTCTGACTCTGAGAAATCTGACTCTCTTTTGTTTTCCATAAACGCAATGCTCACAGAAGTCCAAATCAATTTTTTTAAGATCTGGCAGCAAAATTCTTTTGTGAAGTATTTGCATACCCTTCTCACTCATGTGTCCCATCCTATGATGCCACAGTGTTATATCCACTCTTGTAGAAGCTAAAGATATAGAAGAGTCAGTATTACCAGTACATAAATATAATGTACCTACCTTCTCTCCTTTTGCTATCACCAATGATCCTTTGATGACCTTCCACGTTTTATCTGTAAATATGGATATACAACCTTCACTTGCCAACTGCCCTGTTAAAATTAGATTTTTCTTTAAATCTGGAACATGTCTTACCTCTTTCAACAACCGTTGGTTTCCATTGCATTGCTTTATTTTTACCTTTCCCATTCCAACAATTTTGCATGGTGCATCGTCACCCAAATGAACCTATCCAAAATCACCTTGAACATAATCTAAAAAATGTTTCCTATGGGATGTGGCATGAAATGAAGCCCCTGAATCTAGTACTCAAGACTCAGAAATATTATCTACAGAAAGAATCAAAGCATCTTGTAACACATCACCTGTTACATTTGCTTCCTGATTTCTCTCCTGTTGTCCATCTCTTTGTTTCTTTGGAGCTTTACAGTCTTTCTTCAGATGTCCTTTCTTCCCATAATTCCAGCACTCTATCTTTCCAAGTCTGGATTTGGATCTTCCCTTCCTAGAATTCCCACAGTTCCCGAAACCCTTTCCTCTATCCTTTTGTCTTCCCCTATTCTCCATGTTCAACGCATTTCCTGATGTCTCACCTTTGTTTTTCCATCCCATTTCCTCACTAAGGATAACACCAACAACATCATCAAATTTTAAAGTATTTGAACCAGATACAGAGTTACTTATAGCCATGACCAAGCCATTCCATCTTTCTGGAAATGAGCACAAGATTAGAAGAGCCCTGACCTCATCATCAAAGTCCACTTTTACAGAACTTAGTTGATTAGTAACCGTATTAAAATCATTAAAATGATCTGCAACAGACCCACCTTCTGACATCTTCATATTAAATAATCTCTTCATTAGAAATACCTTATTGGACACCGAGGGTTTTTCATACAATTTGGCCAATGCGTCCATCAAACCCTTCAATGTCTTTTCTTTGTAAATATTGAAAGCCACCGACGCTGCCAGGCTCAGCCGTATAGTTCCTAGAGCCTTTCTGTCAAGAATCTCCCAGTCTTCGTCCTCCGTAGCCGTTGGCTTATTTTCTATTCCGCCCAATGGTAGGAATAGATCCTTCTAATATAAATAGTCTTCCATCTGCATCTTCCATAACTGGTAGTTTTGGCCGGTAAATTTCTCGACCCTAAACTTTACATCTTTCGACATTGCTCCCACTCGAACCAGGAACCCTCTTTTCCTGTGAGTTACCTTTCGCTCTGATACCAGTTGTTAGAAAAAACAAATGTGAAAACAAAACATAGAAGATACACAATACAAGAGAGACACAGATTTACATGGTTCACCCAGTGTGGGCTACATCCACCAGAGAAATTGTCAAGTCCTTCCTTTATTATTATCCAGGAAATGAAGGGATACAACCTACAGCAAAACCTGTTGTAACTTCCTCTTCTTTCTCTCACAGTCTCCTCTCTCAGAATACAATATTCGCAATCAACCATAGCCGCAATACATTTCCCTCATAAAAGAGGGTTTCCTTCTAGGGCAAAAAACCCTAGCATAATCTCTATCGTTAGATCTGTGACCTTATAATGATGGTCTAGATTTACAATGAAATTACAATATACATTTACAAGGCAATTTTTCCTTCAGGGGATGTTGCCCCTAAACCCATGTTGGGGGCCCGCTTGCCCCCAAACCCCTCAGAGGGGGTACCCCCCCTCTGCACTCCCCCACATGGAAGAGTGTACATACTTATGGGGGGTAAATACTTCATGGGGTATAAACATGACTGAAAGTAAAAGACCTTTGAATCAGGAAGATAATCAGGCTCCACAACCAACACTCCAAATGGGACTACATTCCCCAATCCAATTATGGATTTTGGTGCTTACGGGCGAGTGTGAAGGAAACCTCCACAACGTTTGTCTTATACAGTTATTTTCATTGGGATCAAGAACACACAATATGTAACACCCCAAGTTCAAGCCCCTGTTGAATTGTAATTATGTTTATAGGCTCATGAGCCAAGTGTTAAAAATGAATACTTACATGTTTATTAGGCCAGAGAGCCTAGATGCTTAAGGCCATGAGCCTGATTTTGTATATGTAAATACACATATCATTAATAAAAATTATACTATTGCGTGTAGATTGACCACGAAGAAATATTTATGGGGGACTAAGCTCCACTAGGTAGGGTAAGGGAGGGGGCTTAGTGTCTAGGCCTAGGGGCTAAGATAGAGGGCTTACCTCTAAGGGAATAATATTTTATTATTATTTTCTAAAGGCTAAGGTGGACATGATAAGTGTTGTCCTAAGTTCCTGGGAAAGGGGAACGAGTGCTAAGTGGAACTCATGTGGATTCAGGAAGACATGTCACATGTGTCAACCTGGGAGCATGCAGTTTATAACTGGGAAATCCAACTCGTTGGGGGTTTCTCTGGATGGAAATTCTCGCGACCCTCGCCTGCTCATAATTCTTTACCCTATCTGATTCAATGCCCACTGACTCACGTACGGAGCCATCATCTCCATTGTCGACCTATGAACAAGCACACACCATGTAACAGTCTGAGTCGTGTTGTGTCATAACGGTCAGTTGTTGCAGCCCACACAGTTCCTTGAATGAGTGTGGCTTGTTTCCATCGTCTTCTCTTACTGAGCTTTGTTTTTTCCATCACCTTACTGGAGTTGACTTAGAAGATGGATTGAAGAAGAAGGTAGTCAAGCCTGCAAGAAACTCTCTCCAGGTGAGAGAGGTTGTTGGGAAAGTGATTTTCTAGAGGGAGCCCAATGACAACTATAGTTCTCGGATAATTCATGTCCGTCCTGTTGTTGAAGCATTGGAAAGGAAGTGGGGAAGCCAAAGGATTGTGGAGCAGAGAAGGGGCACACTTTCTGGGGTGGGACAGGCATGTGGGGAATGAGAGGTTGTAGGTTGTTAGTGTGAGCTGGCCCTGGGAGATAATCCTTCATGTTTACCTGTACGACTTTCTTGTTGCCCTTGCTAATCCTAGGAATCCCTTGCCCGGTGGAGTTTAGTCCCAGCTCAGGGGTGACCCACTACTGAGCATGATGAGAAACATGGTCTAAGGTTGGGAGGTTCGTGGAAGGTCTGCATGCAGTTTGGTGGTCATCTATTGAAATATAAGTGAAAAATATATGTTAATTTTATGTTTTGTAATTGTACATGTGTTATAACTTGATGAGTAGTGCCTGGATATATCAGTTATGCTATGTGTGTAGGCTTACTGCTATTTCCACATTGATCTGTGTATGGTTAGAATATATTGTCAGTATGTTTTAATGATTATTTTTGCATGAATAAGTGGCATGAACATAATTTTGTAATTGTTAATTGTGTTAAATATGCGTGCATATAAATTTACAAAATGGTATCAGAGCTAAGAGAGACATCCCAAAGTGATGTTGCCCGGCCTTCTGGTGGCTAGGGACGTTACAAAATGGTATCAGAGCATGGTTTCAACACTGATCCTGTATGGGCCATGTTAGTGGAATATGAATCAAAAGTTCTGGAAAAGAATTGTTGTCGAAATGGACAAAACTCAAGTTCATAGCCCATGGTTTCTACCCGAAACTTGGATGGGCCACAAACGAGAAATTCAGCTTAGAAATTCCAGAGAATTTTGAGGTACAGAGTGCCAGAAGGGCATTTAAAGAATACTTGGACTTGTTCGGAAACGCGGGAGGATGTAACAAGTTTAAGAAATGGCCACAAAGAAAGAAATCACAACATTCATGGTGTTGGGCCATTAGATCTAGGTGAGAGCAAGACAAGTCGTCAAATCAAGAAAATATTAAGTCACGATCGTCAGATCTCATTGAGGGGAGATCGACGATGGGGAACCATTGTGGAAATCGCAAGGGAAATTAAAGCGAGAGTAAGTTGAGACTCTGCAATCCATCAGGATCGTTGATCTTTCTAGATCATCAGATCAACAGTGGATATCGATCCCACTACAGGAGAGCATCTTCGCATTGTGGATATCGGGAAGGAAATTAAAGCGTGAGCAAGTTGAGTTTCCGTAATCAATCCTGGTCGTTGATCTTCACGGTTCCTTAAGGCATGACTGGAGATATTGCAAAGTAATATAAGCACCCAAAGGTTAAGCTGAGGTCATAACTCTCGGTCACCTGTAGAGAAGACATAACGAACTTCATGCAATTCTCGTCCGTTGATCCAAGCAAGGAACACATGTCGGCAAGTTATCTTATTCGGGAATACGACATTCAGGAGAAACAAGGTGTGAAGAGAGTGAAAAATCCCGAATTCCCAAAGTCCCAAGTTAATCCAGACCATTCGTTGAAGGATATGTGTATTAGAAGACCATCTTGTTCGGGAATTTGACGTTCGGCAGAAACGGGGTATGCTAAGGTGAAATTTCCCGAAGCCCGAAGTCCCGAAGTGACGTAACCTGCTGACGTCACTAGGGATGACATGGACACATGGGATGTGTGCCACGTGTTAATGAGTTAAGAACCTTGGTAATATGGAAATGCAGTTAGAACGTGGCATATGTCACCCATGTGATGGGACCACGTGTCATCTTCGTGTGTCCTGCCAAGTGGCGATTCTGGTGGTGGCACAAGGTAGTTAAGCCTGATGAAGAAGTTAGTTGGATCGTGCCCGCATTAAGTTTGGTCACGATCTATCAAGATCGAGGGTTAGGAGGCATTGCAGAGATCGAAGTTGTGCGACAGATAATTCTGCAAGGTGGTCCTACAATCCAAACCTGCACGATTTCCCAGGTGGGTTACGTGTCAGCGTGGGGACAATTTCAGAATGATCGGTGGGTTACTCCAAAATCGTCAACCCATGTCCCTGTAGTTTGAAAAGTGATAAAGTTGATGTGACATTTTTGGCATTTGTCATTTCGAGCACAAAAACCGTGGGCCCCAGTGGACGTGTGGCGCCAAATCGTGAAGTTCGGAGACTTGACACTCTGGAAGAAATGGTGCATGAAGGAATGTGGACCATAGGTCTGTCATTATTCATGCGTTATACAATTCGTTGCTCTGTGATGATGGGACACGCGAAAAAGGGAAACTTTCGAAGCTCGGAGCCCAAATTTTCAAAGCTCTAGATAAGCGCCCAAATCATAAGTGTTGGGTCATAGTCGTGGTCACATGTGAACCAAAGACTGAAGAAAAGGGGCTAGCTCCCAAAATTTGTTGCAGAATAGAACTGGGCTTAGATATTGAATTCGAGGGGTTCTTGACCGACGAAGACCTGCAGAAAATGGAATCTGATGTTGTTTTTGTTGAATCAAATTGGTTTATTCTAGAAAATTATTAAAGTCTAATAGTCTGACAAAAATTGGTTGACTGCACATTTTGCAGAATTAACAATTGTTGGAACTGAACCAAATTACTGCACAGTGTAGATAAATGGGGAAGGCACAGGGTGCTTATAGTTCGGAAAATGAAGTTCGAGGAATGGATGCCCATTTAGGAGTTGAAGGATCAAAATCCAATGGGCATGGAGAAGAGATAGATAAAGAAGGGAACATGATGAAAGTCATTGAAAAGTTGCAGAAAGATGTCTAGACTCACCAAGCAGATAAAAAAAATCTCATGAAAGCCAGGGAGCAATAAGGAGAATTCAACATAAAGTTGATGCAGAGTCTGGAAATGATAGAAAATAAATTGGATAAGGAGAGTGTCTCAAACAAATCAAGAAGTCATGGAAGAACAAAAAGTGATAGCAGACATCACCAACACTCCCTAAGGCATTCCAATAAGAGAGTACACCGCAACTCAAGTCTATCCCCTGTTAGGAATCATAAGAGGTCTAGGGAGGATGAACTATGAGGAGAAATGAACAAAATCAAACCTCCTACTTTGATGGGGAGCACAAGAAGGATGAGGATGCAAATACATGACTATTGTGAATGAGAAAGTATTTTCAATTGCATAATTATTCTTCTCATGCAGAAGGAAGAATTTCCATCTATCAACTCAAAGGTAAGGCATCCATGTGGTGGGATCAGCTTGTGCAGGTGAAACACATTAATGAGAAAAATGTTACTTGGACGGAATTCAAGAAGTATTTTGAAAATAAATACTTGACTAAGAGGTACTATGATAAGAAAATAAAAGAGTTCTTTGAACTCAAGCTAGGAAGTATGTCCATCGATGAGTATGAAAGAAGGTTTTTAGAATTTCTGAAGTATGTTTCTTTCATCAAGGATGAGACAATCAATATTCATAGGTATTTAAGTGGGTTGCCACCATTCATCAATGACAAAATACAATATGATGATCCCAAAACATTGGAGGAGACCATAAGGCGAGCTAAGTGCCTGTATGATCAGCAAAAAGCAAGGCCAACTTTCCAAAAATCTTGGGAAGACAAGAAGAAATTCAAGATGGATCAGAGGATTGCTCCAACTCTGAGGATTTCATATCCAAATGAAGACTTCATTGTATGCACGGATGCATGTAAAGAAGGACTCGGTGGAGTCCTCGGTCAAAATGGGTTTGTTGTATGTTATGAATCAAGGAAGTTGAAGGAGCATGAAAGGCTCTATGCCACTCACGATTTGGAATTGGCATCCATAGTGCACAGTTTGAAGAAGTGGAGGTGTTAGCTCATGGGAAAGAGGTTTGAGCTGAGCACAGACCATAATGGTCTGAAGTATTTATTTGATCAGCCAACTCTAAATTCCAAGCAAAGAAGATGGTTAGAGTTTCTTAGTGAATATGACTTTGATATAAAGCATATCAAGGGGAAAGAGAACAAAGTGGTTGATGCACTCAGCATAAGAGTGCATGAGTTGCATGTTACAACCATTAGCATGTACCAATCAGATTTGAAAGACAGATTTGTAGAGGCTGTGAAATCAGATTTGCAGTACATGGAATTAGTAAAAAAATTGCAACAAGGTAAAATACAACATAAGGTTGAGGATTATGAATTGGGAATTGATGGAATCCTCCTGTATAGAAACAAATTTTATGTACCCAACTCTTTTGAATTGAGGAGTGCGATTTTAAAATAAATGCACAATGTACCTTATGTAGGACACCCAAGATATCAGAAAACAATTTCAAGAGTCAAAAGCCAATATTATTGGCCAGGCATGAAGAGGGAGATTGTTGATTTTATTGCTAAATGTTTGGAATGTAAAAGGGTCAAGGCTAAGCATAGACACCCGACTAGGTTACTACAACCATTACCCATTTCTGAATTGAAATGGCAAGTGGTAACAATGGATTTCATCATGGGATTTCTCAGAATGAGCAAGCAACATGATGCAATCATGGTAGTGGTGGACAAGCTTACTAAAGATACCCATTTCATTCCTATGAAGACTACTCATAAAGCAACTAATGTTGTTGATAATTATATGAAGGAAGTAGCATGCTTGCATGGTGTACCCAAGACAATTGTGTCTGACAAAGACCCAAAGTTTACATCAAAGTTCTGGAAGGGGTTATTCAAAGGGTTCGGAAAAAATCTGAACTTCAGCACAACATATCATCTTGAGTCGAATGGGAAAACAAAAATAGTGAACCAAGTGATAGAGGACATATTAAGGATGTATGTGATGGACAAACCATCTAAATGGGAGGATTATTTACACTTGGTAGAATTTTCCTACAACAATGGGTATCAAGAATCACTTAAGATGAGCCCATTTGAAGCACTTTATGGAAAAAAGTGCAACACCCCAGTAAGTTGGGACAACCCAATTGATATGGAAGTGGTTGGGCCAGAGCTTGCTGAAGGAAATGGAAGAACAAATGTTGAAGATTAAGCAGAATTTGAAGGTTGCCCAAGAAAGGTAGACAAGTTATGTTGATAAGAACATAACTCATAGGGAATTTAAATTAGGGGATCATGTATTTCTGAGAGTGAAGGCCAACAGAAGCTCCCTGAAGTTGGGAAATTTTTCAAAGTTGGCAGCTCGATATTGTGGGCCATTTGAAATCCTAGAGAGGATTGGTCCAGTAGCATATAGGCTTGCATTGTCTGCATGCATGTCTATACATAATGTATTTCATGTGTCATTTCTTAAGAAATGTGTACCTGGTGATAATCATGTTATTGATTGGAATGCGATTCAGGTGGAGCAGGAAAGAACTTTTCAGGTGCATTTGGTGCGTATATTGGATCGGCAAAGAAAGTAGCTCTAGAATCGAGCCATAGGTATTATAAAAGTTCAGTGGACCTGGTATGGTCCCGAGGATGCAACATGGGAGAATGAAGATGCTATGTGGGCAGAGTACGTGCATCTTTTTTAAGATTTTGGAAATATTGTTGTTGTTGTGTAAGTAAGTTGCACTGAGGACAATGAAAAAATAAGGGGAGGGGACTGTAACACCCCAAGGTCGAGCCCCTAATGAATTGTGATTATGTTTATAGGCTGGTGAGCCAAGTGCTAAAACTGAATACTTACATGTTTATTAGGCCGGAGAGCCTAGATTCTTAAGGCCATGAGCCTGATTTTGTATATGTAAATACACATATCATTAATAAAAATTACATTGTTGTGTGTAGATCGACCACAAAGAAAGAGTTATGGGGGACTAAGCTCCATTAGGTAGGGTAAGGGAGGGGGCTAAGTGTCTAGGCCTAGGGGCTAAGCTAGAGAGCTTACCTCTAAGGGAATAATATTTTATTATTATTTCCTAAAGGCTAAGGTGGACATGATAAGTGTTGTCCTAAGTTACTGGGAAAGGGGAATGAGTTCTAAGTGGAACTCATGCAACTTCAAGAAGACATGTGTCAACCTGGGTGCATGCATTTTATACCTTGGAAATCCATCTCATTGGGGGTTGCTCCGACCGGCCATTCTCGCAACCCTCACTTGCTCACAAGTCTAGACCCTACCCGATTCACCCATTGACTCAAGTATGGAGCCATCATCTCCATCGTCGACCTATGAACAAGAACACACCCTGTAACGGTTTGAGTTGTGTTGTGTCATAATTTTTGGTTGTTACAACCAAGACAGTTCCTTGACTGATCCTGTCTTGTTGCCATCGTCTTCTTTTACTGAGCTTTGCTGTTTCCATCACCTTACTAGAGTTGACTTAGAAGCTAGATTTAAGAAGCAGGTAATCAAGCCTGCAAGAAACTCTCAAAGTGATTTTCTAAATGGATCCCAACGACAGCTATAGTGCTCGGAGAATTCATGTTCGGCCTGTTGTTGAAGCCCTGGAAAGGAAGTGGGGAAGTCGAAGGACTGTGGAGCAAAGGAACACACTTCCTGGGGTGGGACAAGTATGTGGGGAATGAGAGGTTGTAGGTTGTTAGTGTGAGTTGGCCCTGGGAGATAATCCTTCCTGTTGACCTATGCGACTTCCATGCTTCCCTTGCCAAGCCTAGGAATCCCTTGCCCAATGGAGTTTAGTCCCAGCTCGGGGGTGACCCACTACTGAGCGTGATGAGAAGCGTGGTCTAAGGCTGGGAGGTTTGTGGAAGATCTGCACACAGTTTGGTGGTCATCTATTGAAAGATAAGTGCCAAATCTTTGTTAATTATATGTTGTGTAATTGTACATGTGTTATAACTTGATAAGTAGTGCCTGGATATATCAGTTATGTTGTGTGTGTAGGCTTATTGTTATTTCCGCATTGATCTGTGTATGGTTAGAATATATTGTCAATATGTTTTAATGATTATTTATGCATGAATAAGTGACATGAACATAATGTTGTAATTGTTAATTGTGTTAGATATGAGTGCATATAAATTTACAAAATGGTATCAGAGCTAAGAGAGATGTCCCGAAGTGACGTTTCCCGACCTATTGGTGGTTGGGGACGTTACAAAATGGTATCTAAGCTAAGAGAGACATCCCAAAGTGATGTTGGTTGGCATGTCAGTGGCTGGGGATGTTACACAATCAACAAGTTTACACATTTATACAACCATGAATTGCTTCCAAATCTAGCAAGGATACTCACAATTTTAATCTCATGGGACAATGGGAGTGTACAACCATGTGTATATCCAATGTATATATTCATCATAAAAGGGCAAATAAAATCCTCCAAAAATGAAAATAAAAATGGTATTCATCGTGATATTGTGTATATCCTTCTGGTTCGCGGAAGCATTAGTGGGAGTGCCCGAGTAGCCCTACCAACCTAGGGCATGATCTACAATGGGGTTTTGAAATGGGTTTGGAAAAGCTAAAACATTGTGAGAATAACAAACATATATTGTACATTAAAGCAGAGGACGCGGAGGAAAATAATTGGGCAATGGATGCAGTGCCTTGGTTTTGGTAAACAAGATCATTTTCTTGGTGCACAGTTGTGACCTATGTTATTCTTTCTCAGGCTCTTCTTGAGTAACCAAGATTCATGGGATCAATTCCGATGTAAGCGAGATGGGTAACTGAGATGCCTTCCCTGGTTCTTCTTGGGTGCAAGAGATCCCGAAATCTATAGTTTCGTAAGCAATATTAAATGATATGCTCAACTCATGGTGAACAATATCAATCAGTTCTCAACTAGGAGTTTCGTGAGCGAGAGTAAACAATATTCCTTCTAAACCGGTTGCCTCAATATGCTTATGCATGTACATGGTTGGAATTTGTGTTCCTTTTTACCGGACTAAAAAACATTTTTTTTTTATGTTTTGAGTTTCCATATTCTCATCAATGGCTCTGGAGTGTCTATGTCATGGAAAGAAAGGGAAAAATCTGCATTGTAGGAAAATCTACATGCAAATTCGTTGTCCATTAATACAAATCGTTGTCATGGTCTTTGACCTCCACCATTTGGTAATTTGTAGTAAACTTTTATTAGAATAGTGTGTATAGCTTGCCATATTTAGAGTAGGTACAAGGTAGAAAATTATAAATCTATGAATAAAAATTATATTTATTCCTTTTTTTTTCAAATAAATATATATATTTTTAATTCCAACAAATAGTTTGCAAATAAATATATATGTTTTAATGAGAACACATAACTAAATCAAAACTATTTAATCCATTATAAAATCATAAAATATGAATAAAATATTTTAAAATATTTACAATTTATAATCCAAAAACAATAAAAATATATATAATTTTTTTTTTAAATTAAATTTCATAAAACAAAAAATTAATAATCAATTTGTTTTTGCCTACATGTAAAATATAAATAACATAACAATAAATGACATTAAGGATAATGTCTCTATCACAAAATAATCACAAACAACATATACTAAAATAAATATTAAAAAAATCAAAACAAAAATGTCATTCTCCTAATTAGTCTAAAATGTAATGAACAATGGGAAATGACTATATTTGTCCAAACAATCAAAATCCAAAAAGTAAAACACTTACTTGAAAATTGAATATATGCATTTGCCTAACTTCTAAATTGGATATATGAAAATTCGTCTTTAAACTTTTAGCTTCTACTATTAGCTGCCAACTATTTCGCTAAAGAAGAAAGTGATCACCAGCATATCCTTCCTCTCTCCCAGCCCCATCAAAAAGGACACCCAATGATTTATGAGTATTGGACAGTTTGCTAAAGGAAGTATTTTAGTAAAAACAAATTGAGAGCTCTCCCTCTCATCTCATTTGGCGATTTTTAGAGAGTGGAAATATGACGATTTTAACACCCGCATGGTCTGAACTCTCGTGTGTACATATATTTTTTTAGAACTCAACTCTAGTGAGTGCATATGGTTTTTAGAAGCCAACCACAAGATTCAGGATGTAAGACTCAGTGTCACTGAGACTGTGACGATTTCACAAGCTTTGAATTCATTTCCAGATTTTGCAATAACAATTTAGTGAGATTGTTTTCAAAAGCTCCACTAATCGTTTTGATATCGAAGCTCATCACATTGGAAATTTACAAATGGAGATTGTTCATAGGTTGTTGATAGACGGTGGTGAAGGCCCTAGATGAACCTCCCCTTATATAACACCTTCGTTGTAACAAGGTTTCCAAAATTTTATATTACTATATATTGTGGGGAAATGGGAAATATTATTTTCCTTATTTGCCTATCTTATTTGCCTATTTGATTCGAATAGTGGAGCTACAATGAATATGTAATTTGTGACCACAAAATTCTTCAAAGCTTTGACCTCTGAGGATGGTAAGGGAAGAATCATCATCAAAATGGTAATTGACTAGTTGGTATGCATCAAGTCCAAGGAATACTTTTAATTAAAACTAGTGGCTAACTCACTTGTAAATAAGATAAATTGGGGGTTTGGAAGCTATTACATACAAGAGTGCACAGGGAATTGTTGATAAATATTAGAGTGGAATAAAGTAGCTACTTCCATTTTTTGATTGATGGAAGGGCATGCTAAAACTCCAACAAAATATAGTGTCAACTAAATATAACAAAGAAAGGCCCAAATCGTGGAGGTTTTAATTTGGAAAGGATGAAATACCACTATGCATTATCATATGCTTTTTCTAAATTAATTTTAATAAATATAACATCTATTCCAAGGCACTAAGCCCATTTTGTACTTTCTAAGACTACTATGATTTGGTGTGTCAAAGTCCCACATTGCCTTGTAGAACTTGCATGAGAATTTGATAAATACAAGGAACTTGTTATCAACCCTTTCCGTTAATGTGATGTTGTCTCATTTAGAGTCAACACACATCCACATGCCCTCAAATCATCCCGAACAAGGTTGCACAACAATACATACAAAAACTTTTGCATGTCCAACTCATGTTACTTTGAAGGTTCTTATGATTGAAACATCTTTTGCAAGGGTTTGAAAATTCAAGCTATGTAATCCTTGCCTAGATTTCAAAACATTCCATACCCAGGGGAAGCCACACCAATGGTAGAAAATATGGATCGTAATGTGTTTATACCATATTCAAGTCATCACAAAAAAGACAAGTATCCTATAGAAACTTTTGTTGCATTATGACATATGCTTCTAATAAGTCTAGAAATGTTTCCAAAGTTCTATATTAGCCTATATTGTGTGGGCAAATGGGAAATACTATTTTCCTTATTTTTCTATTTACTTTGGTTGGTGGAAGTAGAATGGATATACGATTTTATTGGTGGAGGTACAATTAGTAAAATCCTTGCATATTTCTTCAAATCAAAGATTTGTTTTATGTAGAACAATTGAATACATCCATGTTCTTTTTACAATTTATGTTATTTGATGTAGCAACTCCCCTATTTTTTTTATGAATTTTTTTATCATAGACTCTATTTGAACTTTCTTAGATTAAGCCTTAGAGATAGATGCAATGTATTAGTACAATTGATACAAACTAATTGCAACTTGATTGTTGTTATTCATTATTAATTTTAAATTATGGACGGGTAGGGAAAACCAAATAGATATTTCATATATTTTGATTTAGATAGCGATGTTAGTTCTAAAAAAAAATGGAATGGAAAACGTGAAGTAGGACATTAAGAACCACTAGAGGTGGTAAGGTCATAAAAAAAAAAGCATATGGATTTGTTTCTTGTTCAAGGAGGGACATGCTCTTTTGACAATGAGAATGGTGTAGACAAGGAAGTGCCATTGAGATATAGGAATTATGTGATGAACTAGGAACCAAACCCACTTCCTGAGTTGGACACCAATTTTTGTATCGATGGAAGAACATATCAAATTGCTCCATCTAGTTTACATGGGTTGGAGCTATTTTATATGGATGGTGTAAACATTACATACAATAGCATAGTTGAACTGATGGACTGTGTTGGCATGACATTTGATTATAAACGTTGGATATAGTTGACCTAGTATCTACCAAATATGCAAAGATATGAAATGTGTGCAAAATATAATAAAATGAACGAAAAAAATCAAAATAAAGATGAATACACACACACACACACACTTTTGTTTCATTAGTTTTTATTGTGACATATGCTTCAAATAAAATCATCCAAAAGTCTAGCAAGGTTTCCAAAGTTTTATATTGTGTGGGGGAAATGGGAAATATTATTTTCATATCTACTTTGGTTGGTGGAGGTACAATCAATATATGATTTTATTGATGGAGGTACAATTAGTAGAATCCTTGCATATTTCTTCAAATCAAAGATTTATTTGATGTGGGACAATTGAATACATCTATGCTCTTTTTACAATTTATTTGATGGAGCAACTCCTCTATTTTTTATGAATTCTTTGATCATGGCCTCTATGGGCACTTGCTTAGAATAAAACTTAGAGATAGATGTAATGTATTAGTATCACAATCATAACACAACTTGACTATTGTTATTCATTAATAATTTTAAATTATGGATGGGTAGGGACAATGAAATAGATATTTGTGAGATATTGATTCAGATAACGATGATAGTTCTAAAGAAAAAGTGCAAGGGGAAATCTCAAGTAAGATGTTAAGAACCACTAGAAGGTCAGAAGAAAAAATAAAAAATGTATATATTTGTTTCTTGTTGAAGGAGGGATGTGCTCTTATGACAATAAGAATGACGTAGAAAAGGAATTTCCATTGATATATAGGCATTATGTGATGAATTGGGAACCAAACTCACTTCCCAAGTTGGAAACCATTTTTGTATCAATGGAAGAACGTATAAAATTACTCCATCTAGTTTACATGGGCCGGGGCTATTTTCTATAGATGGTCTAAACATTACATACAATAGAGTAGTTGAACTGATGGACTATGTTGGCCCAACATATGATTATAAACATTGGATATGGTTGACCTAGTATCTACCAAGTATGCAAAGATATGAAATTTGTGCAAGTTATAACAAAATGAAAGAAAACATTCAAAATAAAGGAGTATATATATATATATATATATGGAAGGCCCAAAAACAATTCAAAGGCCACAAAGTCTAGATTGGACAAGGTTGGACAGCACAAACTTGGCCCAAGAGGCTATGTTAAAATAAAAGGGAGATATGTAAGTGCTGAAATTTAAAAG
>ML825879.1:123279-142459 GCA_009831015.1 Picea engelmannii | reverse complement strand
GGTCTTTTCCTTTCTCTAAATGCAGCCTCGCGTGACGAGGTGCGGATGCTCCTGCATCATACTCCTCGGCTCAAAAAGATTTCATGGGCTCCTGTCCATGAGCTCCTGTATGGTATGTCCGTGCTTCTTTATGACTGCCTCCTATTCCCAGCTGGCGTCCTCTACTGGGTGGTTCTGCCACTTCACTAGGTACTCTAAGTATTGCTTCCGCCTGGTCTTCCTGCCTGCTCGCTTATCCAGTATGCGCTCTATCCGGGGTCTCTGTGCAACTGGTAATTGCTTTTGCCACTGAACCATGGGTTCCAAAGTTCCAGTGCCTGCTTCTGCAGCCTTGTAAGGGTACAAATCCGATATATTGAAAATCAGAGATATCCCGATGCCTTCTGGTAACTCAAGCTCGTATGCATTTTCCCCAAATCTCTTCAGGATTTTGCATGGCTCAATTTTCTTCATCTTGAGCTTGTTATATGTTCCCCTTGGGAACCTTTCTTTCCTCAGGTGCGCCAGAACCATGTCCCCAACTCCAAACTGAAGTTGTCTTTTTCTCTGGTCGGCTCTGCGCTTATACTCTTGATTTGTCTTGTGCAGCCGCTGCTTCACTTCTGCATGAAGTTCTTGCATGGCTTCTGCAAATTCTTCAGCCCTCGCACTGCTAGTCTCAGTCTGTGCTGACTCCCTGAGTTCAGACACTCCTCTCGGCTATGTCCCATACAAAATCTAAAATGGGCTCTTGCCTGTACTCCGATTCACCGAATCGTTGTACGCAAACTCGGCCTGTGGTAAGATCTGATCCCAACTGCTGTGATGCTCCGTCACCAGGATCCTCAACAGATCCCCCAAGCTTCTGTTGACTACTTCTGTCTGTCCATCTGTCTGCGGATGGTACGCTGAGCTGAATGCTAAATTAGTCCCCATCTTTTTCCACAGCGTCCTCCAAAAATGATCTATGAACTTTGTATCCCGATCCGAGACTATGCTTCTCGGCAATCCATGCAATCTCACGATCTCTTTGAAAAATAAATTGGCGATGTGGGTTGCATCGCTTGTCTTATGGCACGGTATGAAGTGTGCCATCTTCGAGAACCTATCCACTACAACAAAGATGGAATCAAATCCTCGTTGTGTTCTCGGCAATCCCAACACAAAATCCATACTAATGGCCTCCCATGGCCTCTCGGGTATGGGTAACGGCTGATAGAATCATGTGTTCTGCTTTCGGCCCTTCGCGTGTTGACATATTCTGCACCTGTCAACAAACCTTTTCACATCTGCTCTCATGCCTGGCCAAAAATACGATTCGCTTAGCTTGGCGAATGTTTTTTCATGCCCGAAATGACCTGCTAAACCTCCGCTGTGCTTCTCCTTCAGCAAATTCTCTCTCATAGAGCAATTCGGAATGCACAACTGATTTCCTCTGAATAGCAATCCATCCTGTATTAAGAAATCTATCCACGGGCTCTTATCTCTGAGCACCGGATTCTCGGCTGCTTCATAAGCTTCCCCGAAATCAGCATCACCTGCATACATATCCTTCAGATTCTCAAAACCCAAGGTCTTGACTCTGAACTCCTGCAACAACAAGCATTTTCTGCTCAAGGCATCAGCCACCTTGTTCGTAGTTCCCGAAATATGCTTGATCACAAACGTAAAGTTCTGCATATACTCTACCCACTTCGCATGCTTCTGGTTCAGCTTCTCCTGCTGACTCACGAATTGCAGTGCATGATTATCATTGTACAACACGAATTCTTTGGGTATTAAGTAATGCCTCCATTTTTTCAATGCCTGTATGACGGCATAGAACTCTTTGTCGTACGTGGAGTACTTTAGCTTTGCATCATCCAGTTTCTCATTGTAATATGCCATAGGTCTGTCATCCTGACTCAAAACTCCTCCAATGGCATACCCGCTGGCGTCACACTTCACCTGGAAGGTTTTCTGAAAATCAGGCAACACTAACACTGGCTGCTCGGTTATCTTACGCTTCAACAGATTGAAGCTCTTTTCAGCCTCGACTGTCCACTGAAAAATTTTATGCCGCTTTTTCACAGTGTCCATCATCGCGGCACTGATTCCACTAAAGCCCCGAATAAATTTCCTATAGAAGCTGGCCAAACCATGGAAGCTCCGTACCTCAAAAATATTTCTCGGCGATGGCCAATTTCTGATCACATTCACCTTTTCAGGATCCATCTTCAACTCGTTTGCCGAGATTACAAAACCCAGATATATGAGCTCTGTCTGCATAAATGATCACTTCTTCAAATTTATCAACAGCTTCTCCTGCTGCAGTCTTCTCATCACAGTGGCCAAATGCCTCAAGTGCTCTTCCCTGTTTTTACTGAAGATCAGTATATCGTCCAGGTACACCACCAAAAACTTGCCAATGAATTCCCGCAGGACTTCATTCATCAGCCGCATAAAAGTGCTAGGTGCATTTGTCAACCCAAAAGGCATAACCAACCATTCGTACAAACCCTCGTTTGTCTTGAATGCTGTTTTCCACTCATCTCCCTCTCTCATTCGGATCTGATGGTATCCTCTCTTGAGATCAATTTTTGAAAAATAATTTGCCCCGCTCAGGCAATCCATCAAGTCATCCATCCTTGGAAATGGAAACCGGTACCTGATGGTGATCTTATTAATCGCCCTGGAGTCTGTACACATCCTCCAGCCTCCATCCTTCTTCGGGCTTAGTACTGTCGGAACAGCACACGGACTAAGACTCTCTCTCACTAGCCCTTTATCCTGCAGGTCCTGAACCTGTCGTTTGACTTCCTCGTTCTCTTGAGGTGTCAACCTGTATGCTGCCTTATTCGGTAGGCTTGCTCTGGGTATGAGGTCAATATGATGCCTCACACTCCTCATCGGTGGCAACGAACGAGGTAATTCGTCCACGATGATATCAGCGTACTCTCCAAGCAGTTGCTGAATCTCCTCTGGCAAGTCGTCCATCCTCGTGCTTGTCAAGACAACTCTCGGTTTCCTGACAACAAAGAACTGTGGATCTTCATCCTTCTCCAGCTCTGTGAGAAGCTCTTTCCCAGTCATGAGAAGTATTTGGCTATTTGCCTCCGGCTTTACTTCCTGATACTTATCCTTTATCGGAAGCAACTTATGGAGTCTCCCATTCCTCTCCAAGGTGTAGGTGTTCATCCTCCCATCATGAACAATATTTCTATCATACTTCCATGGTCTACCCAGCAGTATGTGGCATACATCCATGGGAATGACGTCACACAAAATCTCGTCATGATAATTCCCAATTTTGAATTTAACTAAGCACTGTTTAGTGACACTTACCCGGTGTCCCTTTTGTAACCACGAGACCTTATATGGACTCGGGTGCTTAGTTGTTTCCAGCTCCAGCTTTTCCACCATCTCAGCTGCAACGAGATTATCAGTGCTCCCACTGTCAATGATGACCTTGCACTTTCGGTTCTTGGCGGTGCAAGCCGTCCTGAATAGTCTGCTCCTTTGCACTGAGCTGTCCACCTCTTTCTTAGGCGTCAAAAGAATCTTATGCATCCCAAGCGATCTTCCGCTGTCCGCATCTTCGCCCTCAACATCACTCCTCTGCTGCGCCTCAGCGATGTGAGCTTTACCTCCGTCCATCTTCCTCTCTGGACAGTCTACGGCTTTATGACCGTCTTTACCACACGTGAAACACGTGATAACTCCTCCTCTGCCTTTTCCTCTACCTCGGGTACGAGGAAATGTATTGGCATCGGCGTAGTCTCCTTGCTGATCCGGTCGCTGCCTCCTCGGCTCAAAATTTTGCTGCCTCTGTTGTGAGGTTCCGCCTCTCTCATCTCTACCCTGAGGCCTTTTCCAATCCTCCCCGGGCTTCTGAATTTCTTTCTGGGCAACCGCCTTGCCTCTAGGTTGGCTCCTGCCTCGCCCTCGCTGTCCCTGCTTGCGGCTCAATTTCTCTTCGTCTTTCAGAGCCATCTGATACGCATCCTCAACTGTGCGTATGGTCAGCATGCTCAATTCATCCTGAATGTCATGCCTAAGACCATTCAGATACCTTGCCACCTTTTCGTCATCACTTTCCCGATGACCAGCTCGAATATTGAGCCTGTAGAATTCCTCGGTGTACTCCTTCACCGTCATCAACTTCTGTCTCAGGTTCTACATGCGCCCGAACAGAGTGATCTGGTAGTCCCTCGGAATGAACTTTGCCTTCATCTTAGCGATCATCCGATCCCAGCTTTTGATCTTCTGCTTGCCTTTGGAACGCCTGTCTGCCTGCAGCTCGTCCCACCATAAGGCTGCATGTCCCTTCAGCTTCGTGACGGCATGCCTTACCTTTTTGTCTTCTTCGATATCCTCATAATCGAAGTAGGTGTCGAGTGCTCGGATCCAGTCCAACAACTCCTCAGCATTTAGACTTCCCTCAAAGATAGGAATATCCATCTTCGTCTTCGAGCTCATCCTCGAAATGGCTTTTATCAACCTCTCTGTTGAGGCATCTTCTGCGTTGACCTCTTCTTGGTCGTGTCCAGCTTCCTCTTCAACCTCAGGATCGCTGAACTCTGCTGTACCAGCTCCACGCCTCTGGGTGGCCTCCATATCTTCGAGTCTTGCCCTGAGATATCGTATTTGTCGTTCCATCTCTGGATTTCCTGCTGGATTTCCTGCTTGCCTACCCCTTCTTCGGGCATCCCTGTCCTCACGATCAGGAGACTGCCTTTCTCTTCGCGGCATCATTATATCTTCTCTATCCCTACTTCAGAAAGCAAAGAACTCTGACGCAAGTCGTGTATATCAGAGTACTCCTCTTCCTTTTACCTGAAATACCCAACAAGTTCCAGGCTCTGATACCACTCTGACGCAACCCTACCCTCAGTGGCACGGTCGCCCCACCAGGACCTTCTTTCCTCCGCGGCCCGAAGAGTTGACGCTCTTCCAACTCCCTCAGGAGGTCTTTACCCATAGTTACTTCCGATGATCCTCGCTTCTTAATCTAACGAAGGATCGGTTCTCGCGACTTCGCGAATTCCGCGACCGGGAATTTGACTCTCAGGTTCCGAGACCCGATACTCCCAGTCAGCGTTGACCCTATCTCGGTTTGTCGGGACCTCGCACTATCGCGACTCGCGACTCTATGCCACCGAACACTCAACCTTCGAGACCCGAAGTGCCGAGGTGCCGACGACTCGGAATCTCGCGGCCTCGCCCACTCGTCAATTCCGGGGTCAGACTTTAAGGCCTCCAAACCCCGAGATCCGATACCCTGAGATTACCTGTCACATCATCAAATCCCGACGTACCTCATGCAAAACATTCTGGGACGTCGCGTTTCGCCTCTTTGTGACCTTACCCTATAAGAACCAAGAATCTTCCGTCTCGAACTCCCGATGCATATGACCTATAAGTCGGGTCGCGACCTCAGTGATTCTCCACGATAATTCAAGTCGTCGATTCTCTTCCTCTTGAAGAGTTCCTCCGTTCCCCACCTTTATCAATGTAAGTGGAAACTAAGGTGCTATCTCGCCAGGGCTTTTACCACCTCAGACTTTTCAGAGTTTTCTCGAACACACTCCCCGTGCTCGAACTCCAACGCTTTTCAGGGTTGAAGTCCTTCCGGACCCTGCACTGTCCCCGTTACAGGACTCCGGCCTCTCTATTCTCAGACTTGCTTCTGAGACTCCAATCCGACCTGCTCTCACCTGTCCGGCTCGAATAGCTCAAAACGACTCTGAGTTTAGGAGAACCAAAGTTTAACTGCGTAGCCTCCTCAACGCACTCTATGTGGAGGTATTCAACTGCACTCGATGCAGGAATCTCTTGGCTTAAGCAGAGAAATGATTGAACTCATCCTCCCAAGCACTCGGCTTCTAATTCTTCCACATAATCACGTACACAGCATACGAAAGAAGGATATAACCAGAAACAAAAATGCTAAGGCATAATCCCAACAACACACAGAGGATAATCACGTCCATGGATGGGATTCAACTTAGTCACTCCTGGTGGACGAGAATAAGAGTTCTCCCATTGAACCTCCTCTACACACTCTATGCGGAGGAATTCAACTGCACTCTATGCAGGAATCTCCTGGTTCAATCAGTGGAAATAAGCGAAACTCATTCTCTCCTTTCCCCCAGATTCCTAATCTGCCATGAGATCACATATGCAGCATAAATAAGGAAAGAATAACAAGAAGTAAGCATACAACAACATAAGGTTAACAGTATACAGAGAATAATCACAGCCATGAAATTGAATCAAATTCCTCTATTAATTCAATATCTGTACATGAGGATTTTCCACCAGCTCCCTGTCTGTTCTCCTTCCTTCTCCTTAATGCTAATGCCCATACATCCTCTAATGCCCCTCCAATAATACAAAGGAGGGTGTCTTTATCCCGTTTTCCCTCTCAAAAGCTAAATTGTCAAATCTAAACTTAATGGTCTTATCTACCTGCACTAAATCTACTCTCTCTGCATTAAATCTAATAAGTGCCTCTGTTGTACAAGGACGAGAGCTTATCTTCTCGTGGTCTATTTCAGTATACAAGTACGCCTAAATATGGAGGCTTTTATGTAAACGGCGGTTCTCATCAAAATGGTCTAAACCGTGATGTTGGCGTCACCCTACGGTCTTTTCCTTTCTCTAAATGCAGCCTCGCATGACGAGGTGTGGATGCTCCTGCATCACATAACACCATGAGTTTCATTAGCATACTTTTTTGAGTAATCACAGCCATAAAATCAACGCTATAATTTAAAATTTATTAGTAACGATTTTATTTTCTAGGGTGCACAAACTAGCCTAGGATTTAGTGCCTTGGAATAGGATTTTTGTGAGTAAACTTCTCCAAGGCAATTAAATCAACATATGTGTCTCAATCAGGGAGTGGAGAAATCAATTATATAATTGGTAAGATCAGGAGGCTTCGCTCACACTGGAGTTAATCACGAGGTCGTGCGAAGTCGGTTGAAGGGATATCCCCCCGATACCTTCCTAGCGTCAGAGATATTTCTGGGGATCTATTCATATCTGGGGATCTTGTTAGTGCCTTTACCTCTGTGAGAGGTAGTGCTTTCAAGGTTTCGGGCTTTGCTACCTTGCCCATACGGTGGACCTGACTTACGACTGCTTGCATGTGCATTGATTATACAATGGTTTATTAGTTGCTTGACTTAGGTGTCTCATAGGTTACTTGCAGGGGTTATTCTGTAGGTACCCTGGGTCAGATAAGGGTCGGATAACACACAACCTTTATGGAGGATTACCTCTCCGAGGGGATCTGACTGACTGGTTGTTAAGCCTATGAGGGACCTTATAACTAATTCTATTACCTCCGATCCTTAGCAGGGAGTCTCAGGCCCCTCTTGGGAGAGACATACCTTCTTTAGGGAGGGAGGCCACTCATCCACTTTACCCCGTTTGCATGCATATTGGTCGTTTGACATTTGGTGTGCTCTTTGATTACTAGTTGGCCTTAAGATTCTATACTGAGTCCTCATTATGGATAGTGGATTCCCTTTGGCTCCCTCGTTTACTGCTTCTTAACCCATGATGCCTACTCAGTTCAGGGAGATGAATCCTCCTATTTCTTATAATGGTATGCAAAACTTTGGTACTCAATCCGCACCTTGGGTCTCTAGTCATTATCCCTTTGATATGCCTTCGCCTTTGAAATACTCTCCCTGGTCCACTTATATGAATCCTAGTATTGGATTCGGGAACACCATGGCCTCAATGCCTACATCTTCATTTGTTATGATTCATGTCCCTTAACCTTTCTTTACGACGGGAGGTTGGAACCTCCCCTCTTACGGATTTAGTCTTGGTTATGCTCTTTTAGGAGCCAATACTCAGATGGGTTCTTATTCTACCTACTACACTCCATCCATGTACTCTTTTTCCACCATTTTCGTTCCTTTGAACACTTTTTCCATGGTGAGTCCTCATGTATCCCCGGTTGTTTCATATGGGGAGAATCAGTTTTACGGTTTGGGCTACCCGCTTCACGTGACCCCTTCACAAGGGGGCAACATATATCCTCACTTGAATAGTCCTTATCATACTTCCATCTCTCTGAATACTTTGGTGATGATGCTCATTCAGACTTCTCTGAATCAATTAAACGAAGGATACTACCTTTCTGAATAGGGACACGGGGTAAACCAATACCCTTCCTAGCCTGCAATGTTTCAAAGTCAATTTTTCCCTGGAACTTGGCATCAAATGCCACAACTCACTGCTAGTCTAGTCATTGTTAGTCACAGTGGAGCTCCATCACCAACCTCTACCAGTCATGTTGGATATGGGTCGATGACTTCTATAGGTTATGTTGAAAACCCGTACTCGGCCGCTGCTAGTCATACTGGGAGCACCACTTTAGTCGCCACATGTCATGTCAATGCCACATCTCCAACCTCTATGTACCATGTAGGAGATGACTCTCCCACCTTTTCCTGTCACATTGATAGTAAGTCACTAGTTGTCTTGAATGACATTGGGGGCATTGAGAATCCCAGACACCTCAAACATAAGCCTAAATTCCTTTGCAGGACTTGTGAAGGAAATCATATTACTCATTTATGTATAGCCACAACTGGGATACTAGAAGCGTGGGGCTCACCTAAGGGCCCTTCATATTCTGAGGCATCTGTGGTTTCCCCACACCTTGTTCCTCCGATTGACACGATAGTAATGCCGTTGCAATATTCGTTTGATCACACCCCCATTTTAGAGGGTGATGTATCCCCTATCCCTGTTATCTTGCATCCTCTTCAACCTACAATTGAAGAAGTGGTCATACCAGTGCAATCTTTGGTCAATCTTACTCTCTTTGTGGAGGGTTATGCATCCTTCAACCACACCATCGACATCCCTAATCTTTCACCTTCTGAATGAGAGAGAGATATGCTTTACTTGAGTCCTCTCCCTTCAGGTTTTGAGGATATCACCTTCGATTGGAATGGTCTTGTGGGGTATCCAATGCCCCCGCCTATGTCTTTTCATGTAAGAGATATTATCTGATCTATCATGGAGACTATATACTCTATTACTGCTTTATCCTCCTCGACTTGGAGAGCTTTGGGTTTTCCCAAGATTATGTCGGCTATCCGTAAGATATTGGAATTCCGCAGAAGTCTGGCACAGGAGCCTTGGCATCCCCCGTGACTTGCCTCCTAGACTCTCCCAAATGAGTGTGATTTAATCTCTTTTCTGACTCGTCTAAAAACGCAAAAATATTTCCAAGTGATTTGTCCCTTTCACACTCATTAAATTGGGCTTGAAAGGTCATGAGTCTTAGTTAAGATATTTTCCGACTCGTTATCAAAAAATGAAAATATCGTTGAGTGAACTTGTCTTTTTCACACTCGTAAATTGATTTCGAAGAAATGTCTATTTGGCACAAGTTTACCCCTTTTTCACACCAAGTAGACTAAAATACATAAAAAAGGACTTTTTTTGGCATCAAATTGCGATTGCATCTCATGCCCTTGCTTGTAGTATTGAGCCTATAGTCAATTCTCACTTTGTGTTATAAACCGTTTGCCTCAATAGTTTTGCATCCTTAACCAAGCTGAGCCTTGTTTATATCCTTTTCAATTTGACACCCTATACCCAAGAGGGAACATTCCCCCGAGTGTCCATCTCCCACATGCACTTCCCTGCATTGAACATAGGTATGTTCCACTGCTGGAAATCGTTTTTCTTACTTGCGACACTCATTTCCTACTTTGTATCATAGCATTCATATGTCTATGAAAAAAAAAAAGACGGGAGGGAACGGAGTATTATCTTCTATCGGTAGCAGTCGTGTGGCCTTTGAACATAGCACAAAGTTATTTGAGTCCATTCATCATCAAAATTTTGGGATTAGCATGGCCTTAGGAAGCTGAGCTCATTACAAAGTCTTCTCTACCGAATGGTTACTCTTCCAGTCTCTATAGATAATTTCATTGATCCCTCCTGCATCTTATGTTATCATCATCAAGTCTATGCTTTCAGATTCCTCCACATGTATCATTCTCTTGTTCAAAGGAATTCTATCAACCCGTGTTGTCCACTCCTCATAACTCATGACTTTGCATGTCAGACATACCCTTAGTTTGTCTCAGAATCACATGATATTGTAGTTCTATCATGCACCCTAGACCTACTTTCATCATTAGTAGGTAACCTTGAACCCAACAATCGACATTTCATCATTGGTTGTTGACTAGGTGGTTTCCCTTATGTTCGACGACAAGACATCTATTCACACATTGGGATTCATGCAATGTCTTGGATGCAATTATCCTTATTGGTGGTTTCCTCGCCTTTGTCAGCAATTTTTCATCATTGGTTGCTATTCAGAGGGTCTTTTTCACGTACCGCTTTCACTTGGCACACATGAAATATGCACAGGGTCATTGGTTCATGAACATGTTCTTCATTCGATTTCCACCAAATCATGAAGCTCCTACTTTGTACCTCATGCTTACTGATGAGAGATTCCTTAATGCTCTCCTTTCAATGGGTCTCTTTCCATCGACTTCAACCCATCTATTCTATAAATGTGACCTAGAGCCTTATGAGTACCTTGATGCTTGCAATCATTAGTGGCAGGCTCTCTCTCCATCGATAGTTGGGAACACATCAATGTCTCTTGATCGATGGATTCTTCAGGTGTTCGACACCAACTCCTTTTTTCACACTTGTAAGAATGTACTTGGTGCCTTGATACCTACTTTCATTATCGGTAGGTTGTCTCACGTTTTTTAACTGTATACCTCAATGATCGGTAATCAAATGATGTCTCATTGTGTTCGACCTCAACTCCTTTATTCACATAATGTAGACTTGTACATTTGGCGGATTGTGTAGAAGACTTGAAGACATCACTATGTGGCCACAACTTTCTTGAGTTATTTCTTCCTTTTCTTTGGACCAGTACCTATATGAATTCAATGATGATGGGAGATCAGATTGTAATCTATGGTATACAGATATCCTCAGCTTGGTTTTTTGAGATTGGCTCTATTGGGCCTTGTTCATGACTATGAAATCTCTTGGCATGTAACTGCATTTGTATTTTCCTATTCATGGCCACATACACTTGTTCGATATATTTTCCACATGGATCTGCAGTGTAATTTTTGGCAGCCATGTATGCAAAGTGAGTACAGAATGTAATGAGCAACTGAGTTCGTCCAGCTGGTCCCCTACCACTCCACTTCTGGGTTATTTGTATTGTATTTTGGCCATCGTAGATACTCCTCTGACCTCACACATTAGGGGGAATATGTTAGAGAAATATTTGCCTCACCCTAAGAAATCTTGCAGAGAGGGCCTTATTCCATTTCCCTATGCAGACTCACTTTCCCTGATTGATAAATCCAGAGACAAAAATAAAAAAAATTCCACTTGTACGCATCTTGCACCCTATACAACAAGCGTATACATAGGCTGCTCCACTATAGGCCCTGTACCTTGGGATTTGTGCCAAAAAATCAAAATTAAATGTTGGGTTTCCATGTCACGATAGGATATCTCTGATCCTTGGCCTTCCATATACTGGAAATGTTCCGACTTGGCCCTTCAATTGCATTTTGAAGGCTATAAATAGCCCAATTTCGAGCTATGGAAAAGAGAGAGAATTCAACTTTGAGAGAAAAGTTACTCTGGAGAAATTATTACTTCATATTGAGTCTGCATCCCTTTGTCCTTTAAGTCTGAACACAATGTTCAGCTCCCAAGCTCTTCCCTTATTGATGGAGAACCTCATTGTCTCCCTTCTATGAGCTCGCCTTTGGTGGAGGATTGAAGTGGTGGAGGACAAGCTGGAAGGAACTTGGTTTTTCAGTTCTGAACCATGCCGACACATAAGTCTGTAATATTTTCACTTATACTAATCATTTATTAATAGAAATACTCTCTTCCCTTCCAATTGATATCTTGCAAATATATGAATTATTATCCATGGGCATGTTTGTTTTGTATATTAATGGATTATGCTATATAATGTGCTAACCTTTTACATTATCACTATATTCTTGCTTCTCTTGTTTGTTGAGAACTTATTGCAGGTATAAAGCTTTGGGTAAAAGTGCTCAACGATTGACATCTTCAAGCATCTAGACGAGGTGGGTCCTTTTCTTATCTCGATTGCACATTAGTTTAAATAGAATGTTTATGGGATAGAGTTGATTTCTACAGTCATACCTGTCTGTTGTGGTTCACCCTAGACATAGAGATAGTTTCCTCGTAACAGAATTGGAAAAAATTGTAATGTGTGAGGTTAGAGGAGTATCTGTGATGGATGAAATACATTATAATTCCTAGAAGTGCAGTAATGGAGACCCATCTGGAAGAACTATTTTCTCATGAGAATATTACAATCCATAATGAGTTTGTATTCCCAACTGTCGATGGTGAGAGAACTTTCCACTAATGATGACAAGCCTCTAGGTACTCATAGGACTCTAGGCCTCATTTCCTAAATATATGAGTTGAAGTCGATGGAAGGAAACTCGCTAAAAGGAGAGAATTAAGGCATATCTCATAAACTAGCACGGGATACAGAGAAATATCTTGATGATTTGGAGGAACTCGGACGAAGAGGATGTTGATGAACCAACAACCTTGTGCATCTTTCGCATGCACCAGATGCAAGTACTGCACAAAAAGACCCTCTGAATAGAATCCAATAAGGAAGACTATCGACAAAGTCAAGGAAACCACCAATAAGGATAATGGAATCCAAGACACCTCATGAATCCTAATGTGTGAATATATTTCTTTCCATCGAACACAAGGGAAACCCCCTAGTCAGTGACCAATGAGGAGATTTCAACTGTTGGGTTCAAGGTTACCTACCCATAATGAAAGTAGGACCAAGGTGCACAGTAGGACTATAGCTTCATGTAAGTCTAAGACACACTAAGGGTATGATCGACATGAAAAGTCAAGAATTATGAGAAATGGCTGACATAGGATTATAGACATCCTTTGAACTAGAGCATGAGACATATGGAGGACTTCGAAACATAGACTTGATGATGAAAGAGGCATCAATAAAATTCTCCATAGGGACTCGAAGAGTAATCAGTCAGAGGAGTAAAATATAAGTAACAAGCTCAACTTCCTACGGTCATGCTAAAGCCAAACTTTGGATGACAAATGGACTCAAAAATTTGTGCTCTGTTCAAAGGAGACATGACTACTGCTAATATGAGATAATAAAATTTTCCCACCCGTTTTTTTTTTTCACAGGAAAATGAATGCTATGATACAATGGAGGAAACAAGTGTTGTGAGTAAGAAAATATTTCCAACAATGGAACATACCTATTCTCAATGCAAGAAGGTGCATGCAAGGAATGGACACTCAGGGTAATGTTTCCTCTTAGGGTACAAGATGTCAAGCTGCAAAGGATATAAACAAGGCTCTACTTGGCTGTTGATGCAAATTTCTAAGGTAATAGGCTTGTAATGAGAAAACAGGAACCATAAATAGGCTCAATACTGCAAGAAGGATAATGAAATGAAATTACACCTTAACTCCAAAGAATGTCATTTTTCGTAAATTTAGTCCCCTAGGCCCGAAAAAGTATAAAATAATACCCAGGAGAACTCTTCTAGCCACTAGTGACTAGAGTACTTCTTTTTCAAAATTAGTCTACTTGGTCCAAAAAAGGGTTAAACTTACACCAAATAGACATCCTTTCAAAGCCATTTAATGAGTGTGAAAGAAACAAGTTCACTCGACAATATTTTCATTTTTTTATAGAGTCAGAAAAGAGATTAACTAAGACTCGATGGAAGTCCCATAGGTACAGGTTATAATTATTATGAGTAAGAATATGAGGTTCGAATGCAAATTCATATTGGAACTATAAGGGACTCCCATTCCAATGGAATAATCTATGCATGGGCACTAGATGACATGGAGGTTCTAACTAGGTCACCCATGTTTGGTAAGCCTCTACCATTCAATAATGACACTTCTAAGAGAAGTAGGGAGGTTCTTTGTTGCTAATAATTGGGTTCGTACCTAAGGCATATGGATTACAATCATAGGATAATGAAAATATGCATGATGGAGTGACAACCTATCCTATATGCTGGTAAAATAAAATACCTTCCGAAGTCACGAACGGGCGACATGACGCTAGAAACCACAAAAATCCCTGAATAAACCCACCAAAATCAACTCCTTCTACTGCACTATTAGTCCATTAGGTCGAAAAATTACCATAAACTATATAAAGTGGATAAAAATTTTCTGCTAATAGTAAAAATAACCAATTTTACCATACCATTTGAGTTTACCCACATAGTGCATTTTGGACCAATTTTTCCATGATCTTCAAGTGCCGATTACGGCAGTTACGAGCGACGAAATTGACAACCGTCTGGACCAAGTAAGTGATCTTTCCCTCCTATTCATTTATAGTGGTTTAAAATTTCAAATTAGTCCTCATTTTTTGAGTTTTAGAGGGTGAAACTTATGGATTAGGGTGTACTCGGGCTATAGTTCACTGGGTCACGTATATGGAGACATGTACGTGGTAAAGGAAAAGTATACCCATGTATATGTGGCCCTACATGAGACTGTTAACATTACAACCCACTTACAAGTCCACAAACTAATTTTTAAAAGAGTTTGACTCAAAAAAAGGTTTTCCTTTTGTAGGATGGTACTTGAATGGAGAGAGAGAGAGAGGATGAGGAAGTATATGCAACGATGAAAAGAGATGCGGGGGCCCAACTGGCTCTAAAAATATGTGGCTTATACATATTTTTGGCTCTCAAAGGGATAAGGGCTCAAGTGAGACTGCTCCAAATGCTAGTAAATTTTTGGGATCTGGATACAGAGGCCTTCAATCGCGATGGGAAACCATTGAGAATCTAAGTAGAGGACATCTATTTCATCACAGGATTGTCTCGTCAGGGCGAGGTGGTGAATCTCAAAGCTCAGGAAGATGGGGGTGGTATGAAAAAAGAGGATTACAATGCCATCCACTGTGTTGCAGGCACAGAGAAATTAGGGAGTCAACTCCCCATCATGGCGATCAAGAACCTGAGTTTCAATATCATTGTCCTTGTACTTACATGGATTATGGGGTCAACCTCATTTCACCAAGCATCAAGGCCACTCATGTTTTATGCAGTGGAGTGTTTACGACCAACAATTTATGATTGGAGTACCTCACTACTGGCTAACATGAAGAGACAGTTGAAAGATTGCAAATAGGGGAGGAAAATGAACTTCGGGTTCACATCTATCTTGTGTAGTTTTTTATTTGAGTGGGTTCTAGGTTTGAGCCCTAGAGTAGAGATCATTCCACATGGACCACGTGATACAGTCATGTCACAGTGGACCAAGGTGATGAGGCGGTTAGAAGGTGGTAGGGTACCAACCCCCTACAATGATCAGTTCTTCATCTAGTGGTGATGACAGGTGATAGCCATAAATGACTACCCTTATGCTAGGATCAACTACAAAGGAGATCCATATATGCCATTGCCACTAGTCTATGCCTACAGTAATACATGCATGATTTTTTTTTATATATTTCATTTTTTTGTGTTTTTCAAAAGGAATGAAAAACAAAAATATTTTTGGATGGTATCAAGTATTGAAAATTACTTTGTTACACAGATGTGGGTCCGTGAAGACCAGATGAATTCCCACGACATCGATGAAGGAACCACGAAGATGAGCCAACGGGAGGAGATGCAGAGAGAGTGCTACAAAATGTGTAGGGGAACCTGTCTCGTTTGACACATAGGATTCCTATGGTTCAGCTACAGGATTTTCCAGAGGCTATGCAACGACATGTGGTGAGTGTGTCACATGAATGGGTGTGACTCTTCTAGCATATTGCAAACGCCATAGTATGCTATTATTATACGCATCTGGCACCACCGACGTAGATTCCATGGTCATTATATCTATCAGCGATATATGTATTTTGAGGGTGTGAGCCCCATTTTGTACTATGACACCATATATTTTGGAGAGATGAAATATAAAAAAATTGGTCTTCGACTTTACTTATATATGTTAAAATGTGTACATTGATGAATGTGTTTTCTTTACTTTAGTTATGTGACAAATTCCAATCTAAAACATAATTATCATATGCATCGGATACATAATTATAACTTCTAGGTGTGTGATTATAAGTAATAAAATCAAAGTTTCGTTCCAAAATTCGTACCCGTAGGAATCATCAGAGTAGAGTAGGGTCTCGCACATGGTAACTTCCATTCAACTGACATACTACTAACTGAGATTCCAAGAGAACTTCTAAAGAATGAACACCATGTGAAATGGTATCACACAAAATCTTTATAACGATACTATACTCAACCACATTATTCGTTGATGGCCCTAGACAAATACCACCCGAAGACACCAGTTAACCCTCGGGTGAGTAAATGATCCAAGCTACGGAAGCCAAGTTCTGTGTATGACGACTAGCACTGTCTGCAAATCCTAAGTAAACTGAAGACTCCATTCACATCTTCCAACCAAGAGAAAACTCAATAAGCAAGCCGATGACACAAAGCAAAAGATATATATACACTAAGATACACTAGTATAAAAAGACTTATTCCCAAGATTGAGGGCTTAAGAGTAAAATATTTTCAAGTAGGGCCTATTTATGCTCTCAGGCATCATATACCCTTGATAATCCTCCAATTCATAGGATCATTTTTCTAAAACATGTCGCACGATATAAGGACCGTCCCACATGGGGTTGAACTTGCCTACCCCTAGCGATTCTTTGGCTTGGTCATACAAGAGGACCAATTCACCCACAACGTACTGCAAAGGGAAGAAAGAACTATATTATTGGACCTTAACACATTGTTTATTCGATTTGATAGATGTAGAGGCATCTTGACGTTGCCCATCTAGTTGCTCTAGGTGTACGAGGCGTTCTTCAAGATCAGAAGTGTCAGGTAGGAGCCCAATTTCCAATCTAAGGGAAGGGATTTCACATTCAATATGGGGGTCGATTCCTAGCCTCTCTTCATATGAACCAACAAATTCATAGATGTTTGAGGAGAAAGGATCTGAGTCAACAATAGATTCAAGAAAAACCCGATACGCTATCTCTTCCGCTGACAGTGGCATTTCCATTCCAATATGTGACTAACCTTCACAAGACATGTTCAGGGAAGGTAGGGTCCAAGGATTATTGAAATACAAAGTACGAAAAGGAACAAACCTCATTGATGAAGAAGACCTATTGGACATGGAATAAATGTGATGAATTGGTTCCATGAAATCAAAGGTACCCATGAGGGAGGAATACATTCTGACACCAATATCCTTAGTTTCCTGCATAGAATTGTTGATCACTAGGATCGAAGGTCCAACTGATGCATTGAGAACAATATGCACAAAAGATAACTGATCAATTGTCACGATTTTCCCTTCATGAGGAAAACATAAAGTGCGGAAAATAGACTATACAACTCCATTCATAGCATAAGTCCAATTGTGACCTATAATAAATTATAGTCAAGGGGTGCATCAAACACCTCAACATCCACCTCTGTTGTATTTCCACCTAACTTGACCGAAAAAGTGGGAAGCAGTTCATGGGAATGGAAAGAACGACCATCAAATGCAGTCAACACAGTCATAGATTGAGATAGGGTTGGAGATCCAATGACATTCCAACAGGTTAGGGACATCATGCATGTTGCAACACCTTCATCAATAATAGTGCGTTTGATGGTATACTTCGAGTAATCCACATGGATTTGAAAGGCCACGTGGTAAGGAAAGAGAGGCTTCAAATTCATGACATAAAACTTGATAACCTTAGAGCCACATAGGTCTATAGATCCTAAAGCATGTAAAAAGGCATTCCTCTGTGAAGGACACGTTTGGAGCACCTCCAAAGCCGACATCTCACAAGGGGTTTGACCCAGGTCTTCGACAATCGAATAGTTCTGGGAAACTATAACATTAGCATTTTGGGTAGAGTCTTTTAGTACTCCTTTCGGAATACAAGGCAGAGGCTCTAGATTTTCAATCTGCAAAGGTGTTTCCAGAGGAGGGGGAGAATATGAACTTGGAACAGTCTGTGAAGAACTGTAATCACAAGATTGAGTGGCTACATTAATATGATACTTGACCATATTTACACATAGATGGTTACCTTCATGCACCAGGGGGTTTTTATTCCCACTCGACGCATTTCTAGAGTTAGAGGAGCTCGAGGCCATGTGATGATTATGTGGAAATGGATTAGTCAGTAAAATGGGAGGTTGAGATAAGAGCCTCATGACTTTCTCAAGTTTGGGGCATAAGTGGGTAAGGTGATCATGTGTACAAAGTTTACAAGGAAACTTCACCTTTCGATTTTATTTCTTTCCCTCACCAACATTGTTATTCTATATATCATTGTTAGCATTGTCCTTCGGTTTATTATTATGATTATTCCTCCCACCCTTACGATTATTACCACGTCCTTTATTTCTATTCCCTCCTGGTTGTTGGTTACCATTCGGGTTGGTAGATGATTGTACATAATGCAAATTCGTCGACTGAGTGGGAGTGGAGGACGAAGATGAAGCTTGTCCCACTACAGACTGGCTTAGAGACAACTCCTTCAACTGGTGCATCATCAAGTATGTAGACTTAGTATTTTCAGAGCCTATGATGCCATCGACATGAGGCCCTGACTTTTGTCTAGGGTTGTAATTTGACCTCGGTGCGTTAGGAAGAATTTTGTATAACATCCCAGATTGAGCATATATGAGGTCCAATTGTTGGGATTTGAAAATAACTTCCTCTTCATATGTTACCCCAAATGTAGAAACATCCTTCGAAATATAAGGCAATAGGGATTTAAGGAACCATTCCAATAAAAAATCTGGAGGAACGTAGGTTGTGATCAACCTCTTCTGTCTACGCAACTCTTGGATATGATCTGAAATATGGGTGGCTTTGTCCTGGAAGAGGGTCGACATAAGTTCTATGCCAACATCGTAATGAACCGACAACTAGAAGTGCTTGAGAAAGACTAAAACCATTTGATTAAAATTCTTGTATGTTCTCCCTGGTATCTCAATGTACCATTTCACTGCAACCCCCCATGAGGGTACATTGAAATAGTCTCAAATGAATATAATAATCATTAAGGGAGTTGGATGAGCACCAAACATGAAAGGTAGTAATGTGATCACCTGGATCCTCTCCA
>ML825879.1:77590-95043 GCA_009831015.1 Picea engelmannii | reverse complement strand
CTTTTTATATGAAGCAAAACTAACCATTGTTCCTTTTATCAATTCCTTTTATGATTATGCGTATGGGAATTAAATGGATTCTAACCTAATACCTCCATGGTAAATCTATTAGTATCCAACCAATAGTTTTGAAGCTACATTAAAATTTCAAGGCATAGAGGGTTTAGTAAACCTTGGCTCCCCTATTGTCTTAAAAACCTAAGTTTATTCTAGGAGTATAAGTTAAACTATTATGCTAAGCCAATTGAAGGACATTGAATACAAAAATTGAAATGAACACACTTTGATGATCATGGCAGCACATTAACCTCTCAAAGTGAATGTTAGTCTGTATATTCAACAAAATATTTCAATGTTACTTAGACAATGAAACAAAATGAAGTCTAAAACTGAGATATCTAAGTTGAATATAAATTAAAATAAACCATGACATAATTATACCATAAGAACAATTAGAAATTTAGAATTGAATATTTGATTAAAGGTTAGAAAACAAGAAAATTAATTAAACAAACCAACATCTATTATGTTAGATAGATAAGAAAGATGCAACAATTACCTATAAAAAACATAGATAACATCACTTACAAATAGTTTTGAGGAGAAAATATTGAAACCAAAACCACTTGGAATGTTTAAATTATTTTTAGCATTATAACTTTAGAGCTCCGAATTCTCCATATGGTCCTCTTGTTACAAACTAAATCCTTATAATAATTCAAATATTTGCAAGATATCAATTGGACAAGAAAAGAGTATTTCTATAAAAAAATGATCAACAAAAGTGTATAAGTGACAAACTTCCGAGTCAGCACGTATCATACACGAGAAACAAAGTCCCTTCTAGTTGGGTCTCCACCACTTCAATCCTCCACCAAAGGCAAGCTCATATAAGAGAGACAATGAGGTTCTGCATCAAAGAGGGAAGAGCTTGGGGGATGAATAATGTGTTCATAATTTAAAGGACAAAGGGATGCAGACTCAATGTGAAGTGAAAATTTCTCCAAAGTATCTTTTCTCTCAAAAGTTGAATTATCTCCTTTTCCACGATTTGGGTATGGCCTAATTTATAGCCTTCAAATGGAACTGAAGGGCCAAGTCAGAACGTTTCTAGTATATGGAAGGTCAAGGATCATGGATCTCATGACGTGACATGGAAACCCGACACAATTTTTAATTTTGAGCACCAAACTTGATGTATGCGGGCTATAGTGGTGCAACCTGCATATACACATGCTTTCTAACTTGTAGGGCACATATATGTGGAAAAATATAATTTTTTGGCTCTGGGAAGTGCAAAAGGGGTCTTCAAGTCTGCATAGGGAAATAGAAAGGCCCTCTGAGCAAGTTGCATAGGGTGAGGAAAAACTTGCTATAACAGATGCCTCCTTGTTAGAGAAAGTTTTGCCTCACCCTAAGCAATCTTGCAGAGAGAGCCTTATTACATTTACCTATGCACACTCACTTTCCTTGATTGATAAATCCAGAGACAAAAACACAATTTTTTCTACTTGTATGCATCTTGCACCCTATATAACAAGTGTATACGTAGGATGCTCCACTACAACCCATGTACATTAGTGTTTGTGCCAAAAAATCAAAATTAAATGTCAAGTTTCCATGCCACGATAGGAGATATCTTATCCTTGGACTTCCATATACTGGAAATGTTTCGAATCGGCCCTTCAGTTACATTTTGAAGGCTATAAAGAGCCCAATTCCGAGTTATGGAAAAGAGAGAGAATTCAACTTTGAGATCAAAGTTACTCTGGAGAAATTATTACGTCATATTGAGTCTGCACCCCTTTGTCCTTTAAGTCTGAACACAGTGTTCAACCCCCAAGATCTTCCCTTATTGATGGAGAACCTCATTGTCTCCCTTCTATGAGATTTCCTTTGGTGGAGGATTGAAGTGGTGGAGGCTCAGTTGGAAGGAACTTGGTTTCTCGGTTCCGAACCGTGCTGACACAGAAGTATGTAATATTTTCACTTCTGTTAATCATTTATTAATAGAAATACTCTCTTCCCGTCCAATTTCTGTATTGCAAATATATGAATTATTATCCATGGGAATTTTTTTTTGTACATTAATGGATTATGCTATCTAATGTGATAACCTTTTACATTATCACTATATGCTTGCTTTGCTTGTTTGTTGAGGACTTGTTGCAGGTATAAAGCTTTGGGTCAAAGTGCTCAATGGTGGACATCTTCAAACATCTGGACGAGGTAGGTCCTTTTGTTATCTCACTTGCAAATTAGTTTACATAGCATGTTTATGGGATAGATTTGATTTCTGTAGTCATACCTTTCTGTTGTGGCTCACCCTAGCCATAGAGAGATTTTCCTCGTAACATAATTGGTGATCGTACTGGGGATGAATCTTATTCTTAGGGTTTGAAGTACTTTTATCTTTAGATTTCTCTTGTTTCTATTGTGGTTCTTGTCGTAACATTGCTTGACATCTCCTGTTCACTCTAGGTCTAAGTATTTAGCCTTCCTCCCTTACCTGGCCTTGTTTTAAAGAATATACACGCCTTTTTCCTTGATAGTCGCACATACATGCGTGTTGTCTCACTGCAAGCTGCGTATATACATTTTGTTTTCCCAAACAATCACATACACCTCTTTTCCTTGTTTGTTTACTTGGTCTGGTGTTTGTTGGGTGGGATTTGATTCTTACTGAGCCTTCTTAGGTCTATGTAGTGCCTGTTGAGTGCCTGTGGGATGACAGGAAACCCTCTTTTGGTTGAATTTCTGGGCAAAGTCTTTCTCTTCATTTTTTCATTTTTATTGTCCTTGCACATTGGGTTGGGTGTTTTGTTGCTTGGTATCCTACTTGAGTTATCTCTTTTTTATACAAAGTAGGGTTATATATCAAGTTATTGTTTTAGTCCATGCATTTTCAGTTTTAATATATTGAAAATACAAAAAAATAGGCATTTTGCATTGCTTGGCATTTTTTTATTTGAATCTCTATCATTAGCTTAATCATATAGTGAAAGATTGCATCTTTACTTCTGAATTGCAGAGTTGAATTTGAAAATGCATCATTTTTTAGAAGCAAATCATTCATCAAAAGTTAAATTTAGGACTTTGCATTACTTTCATATTTACTTTTCTTACAGATTCATAACACCATGAATTTCATTAGCATACTTTTTTGAGTAATCACAACCATAAAATCAACGCTATAATTTAAAATTTATTAGTAACAATTTTATTTTCTAGGGTGCACAAACTAGCCTAGGATTTAGTGCCTTGGAATAGGATTTTTGTGAGTGAACTTCTCCAAGGCAATTAAATAAACACATGTGTCTCAATCAGAGAGTGGAGAAATCCATTGTATAATTGGTAAGATCAGAAGGCTCTACTAACACTGGAGTTAATCCCCCCGATACCTTCCCAGCGTTAGAGATATTTCTGGGGATCTATTCATATCTGGGGATCTTGTTAGTGCCTTTACCTCTGTGAGAGGCAGTGCTTTCAAGGTTTCAGGCTTTGCTACCCTGCCCATATGATGGACCTGACTTACGACTGCATGTGCATCAATTATACAGTGGTTTATTAGTTTCTTGACTTAGGTGTCTCATAGGTTACTTGCAGGCATTATTCTACAGGTACCCTGGGTCAGATAAGGGTCGGATAACACACAACCTTTATGGAGGATTAACTCTCTGGGGGGATCTGACCGACTGGTTGTTAATCCTATGAGGGCCCTTATAACTGATTATGTTCCCTCCGATATTTAGCAGGGAGTCTCAGGCCCCTCTTGGGAGAGACATACATTCTTTAGGGAGGGAGGCCACTCATCCACATTACCCCGTTTGCATGCATATTGGCCATTTGACATTTGGTGTGATCTTTTATTACTAGTTGGCCTTAAGAATCTATACCGAGTCCTCATTATGGATAGTTGATTCCCTTTGGCTCCCTCGTTTACTGTTGCTTAACCCATGATTCCTACTCAGTTCAGGGGGATGAATCCTCCTGTTTCTTATAATGGTATGCAAAACTTTGGTACTCAGTCCACACCTTGGGTCTCTAGTCATTATCCCATTGATATGCCTTCACCTTTGCAATACTCTCCCTGGTCCACTTATATGAATCCTAGTATTGGATCCGGGAACACCATAGCCCCAATGCCTGCATCTTCATTTGTTATTATTCATGTCCCTTAACCTTTCTTTACGACGGGAGGTTGGAACCTCCCCTCTTACGGATTTAGTCCTGGTTATGCTCTTTTAGGAGCCAATACTCAGATGGGTTCTTATTCTACCTACTACACTCCATCCATGTACCCTTTGTCTGCCATTTCGATTCCTTTGAACACTTTTTCCATGGCAAGTCCTCATGTATCCCCAGGTGTTTCATATGGGGAGAATCAGTTTTATGGTTTGGTCTACCCGCTTCACATGACCCCTTCACATGACCCCTTCACAAGGGGGAAACATATATCCTCACTCGAATAGTTCGTATCATACTTTCGTCTCTTCGAAGACTTCGGTGATGATGCCCATTCAGACTTCTCTGAATCAATTAAATGAAGGATACTACCTTTCTGAATAGGGACAGGGGGTAAACCAATACCCTTCCTAGCTTGCAATGTTTCAAAGTCAATTTTTCCCTGGAACATGGCATCAAATGCCACAACTCACTGCTAGTCTAGTCACTATCAGTCACAATGGAGCTCCATCAACAATCTCTTCCAGTCATGTTGGATATGGGTCGACGACTTCTATAGGTTATGTTGAAAACCCGTACCCGACCGCTGCTAGTCATGCTGGGAGCACCACTTTAGTCACCACAAGTCATGTCAATGCCACATCTCTGACCTCTATGTACCATGTAGGATATGACTCTCCCACCTTTTCCTGTCACATTGATAGTATGTCACTAGCCGTCTTGAATGACACTGGGGGCATTGAGAATTCCAGACACCTCAGACATAAGCCTAAATTCCTTTGCAGGACTTGCGAAGGAAGTCATATTACTTGTTTATGTCCAGCCACGACTGGGATACCAAAGGTGTGGGGCTCACCTAAGGGCCCTTCAGATTCTGAGGCGTCTGTGGTTTCCCCACACCTTGTTCCTCCGATTGACACGACAGTAATGCCGTTGCAATATTCTCTTGATCACACCCCCATTTTCGAGGGTGATGTATCCCCTATCCCTATTATCCTGCATCCTCTTCAACCTACAATTGAAGAAGTGGTCATACCAGTGCAATGTCTGGTCAATCTTACTCTCTTTGCGGAGGGTGATGCATCCTTCAACCACACCGTCAACATCCCTAATCTTTCACCTTCTGAATGAGAGAGAGATATACTTTCCTCAAGTCCTCTCCCTTCAAGTTTTGAGGATATCACCTTCGATTGGAATGGTCTTGTGGGGTATCCAATGCCCCCGCCTATGTCTTTTCATGTAAGAGATATTATCCGATCTATCATGGAGACTATATACTCCGTTACTGCTTTATCCTCCTCGACTTGGAGAGCTTTGGTTTTTCCCAAGCTTATGTCGGTTGTCCATAAGATACTGGCATTCCACAAAAGTCTGGCATAGGGTCCTTGGCCTCCCCTGTGACTTTCCTCTTAGACTCTCCCAAATGAGTCTGATTTAATCTCTTTTTCGACTCGTCTAAAAACACAAAAAGATTTCCAAGTGATTTGTCCCTTTCACACTCGTTAAATTGGGCTTGAAAGGTCTCGAGTCTTAGTTAAGATATTTTCCGACTCATTATCAAAAAATGAAAAGATCGTCGAGTGAACTTGTCTTTTTCACACTCGTAAATTGGTTTCTAAGAAACATCTATTTGGCACAATTTTACCCCCTTTTCACACCAAGTAGACTAAAATACATAAAAAAGGACTTTTTTTGGCGTCAAGTTGTGATTGCATCTCATGCCCTTGCTTGCAGTATTGAGCCTATAGCTGATTCTCACTTTGCATTATAAAAAGTTTTCCTCAACAGTTTTTCATCCTCAACCAAGCAAAGCCTTGTTTATATCCTTTTCAATTTGACACCCTATACCCAGGAGGGAACATTCCCCTGAGTGTCCATCTCTTGCATGCACTTCCTTGCATTGAGCATAGGTATGTTCCACTATTGGAAATAGTTTTTCTTACTTGTGACACTTGTTTCCTACTCTGTATCATAGCATTCATATATCTATGAAAAAAAAACAAAAGACGGGTAGGAAAGGAGTATTATCTTCTATCGATAACAATCGTGTCACCTTTGAACAAAGCACAAAGTTATTTGAGTCCATTCATGATCATAATTTTGGGATTAGCATGGCCTTAGGAAGCTGAGCTCATTACAAATTCTTCTCTACCGAATGGTTACTCTTCCAGTCCCTATAGATAATTTCATCGATCCCTCCTGCATCTTATGGTTTCATCATCAAGTCTATGCTTTCAGAGTCCTCCGTATGTATCATTCTCTTGTTCAAAGGAATTCTATCAACTTGTGTTGTCCACTCCTCATAAATCATGACTTTGCATGTTAGACATACCCTCATTTTGTCTCAGAATCACATGATATTGTAGTTCTATCATGCACCCTGGACCTACTTTCATCATTAGTAGGTAACCTTGAACCCAACAGTCGACATTTCATCATTGGCTGTTGACTAGGTGATTTCCCTTATGTTCGACGAAAAGACATCTATTCACACATTGGGATTCGTGCAGTGTCTTGAATGCCATTATCCTTATTGGTGGTTTCCTCACCTTTGTCAACAATTTTTCACCATTAGTTTCTATTCAGAGGGTCTTTTTCGTGTACCGCTTGCACTTGGCACACACGAAATATGCATAGGGTCATTGGTTCGTGAACATGTTCTTCATCCGATTTCCACCAAATTATGAAGCTCATGTTTTGTACCTCGTTTTTACTGATGAGAGATGCCTTAATGGTCTCCTTTCAGTGGGTCTCTTTCCATCGACTTCAACCCATATATTCTATACACATGACCTAGAGTCTTAGGAGTACCTTGACGCTTGCAATCATTAGTGGCAGGCTCTCTCGCCATCGACAGTTGGGAACACATCAATGTCTCTTGATCGATGGATTCTTCAGGTGTTTGACACCATCTCCTTTATTCACACTTGTAAGAATGTACTCGGTGCCTTGATACCTACTTTCATTATCGGTAGGTTGTCTCACATTTTTTAACTGTATACCTCAATGACCGGTAATCAAACGATGTCTCACTGTGTTCGACCTCAACTCCTTTATTCACATAATGTAGACTTGTACCTTTGGCGGATTGTGTAGAAGATTTGAAGACATCACTATGTGGCCCCAAATTTCCTGAGCTATTTCTTCCTTTTCATTGGACCAATACCTATATGACTTCAGTGATCATGGGAGATTAGATTTTAGTCCATGGTATACAGATATCCTCAGCTTGGTTTTTTGAGACTGGTTCTACTAGTCCTTGTTCATGACTATGAAATCTCTTGGCATGTAACCGCATTTGTATTTTTCTATTCATGGCCACATACACTTGTTCGGTATATTTTCCACATGGATGTGCAGTGTAATTTTTGATATCCATGTATGCAAAGTGAGTACAGAATGTAATGAGCAACTGAGTTCGTCCAGCTGGTCCCCTACCACTCCACTTCTGGGTTATTTGTAATGTATTTTGGCCATTGCAGATACTCCTCTGACCTCACACATTAGGGGGAATATGTTAGAGAAAGATTTGCCTCACCCTAAGAAATATTGCAGAGAGGGACTTACTCCATTTCCCTATGAAGACTCACTTTCCCTGATTGATAAATCTAGAGACAAAAATACAAAATTTTCCACTTGTATGCATCTTGCACCCTATACAACAAGCGTATACGCGGGCTGCTCCACCATAGTCTGCGTACATTGGGATTTGTGCCAAAAAATCAAAATTAAATGTTGGGTTTCCATGTCATGATAGGATATCTCTGATCCTTGGCCTTCCATATACTGGAAACGTTCTGACTCGGCCCTTCAGTTGCAATTTGAAGGCTATAAAGAGCCCAATTTCGAGCTATGGAAAAGAGAGAGAATTCAACTTTGATTGAAAGTTACTCTGGAGAAATTATTACTTCATATTGAGTCTGCATCCCTTTGTCCTTTAAGTCTAAACATAGTGTTCAACCCCCAAGATCTTCCCTTATTGATGGAGAACCTCATTGTCTCCCTTCTATGAGCTTGCCTTTGGTGGAGGATTGAAGTGGTGGAGGCCCAGCTGGAAGGAACTTGGTTTTTCGGTTCCGAACCATGCCGATACAGAAGTCTGTAATATTTTCACTTCTGCTAATCATTTATTAATAGAAATACTCTCTTCCCTTCTAATTGATATCTTTCAAATAGATGAATTATTATCCATGGGAATGTTTGTTTTGTATATTAATGTATTCTGCTATATAATGTGCTAACCTTTTACATTATCACTATATTCTTGCTTCTCTTGTTTGTTGAGAACTTATTGCAGGTATAAATATTTGGGTAAAAGTGCTCAACGATTCACATCTTCAAGCATCTGGACGAGGTAGGTCCTTTTCTTATCTCTATTACACATTAGTTTACATAGAATGTTTATGGGATAGAGTTGATTTCTGCAGTCATACCTGTCTATTGTGGTTCACCCTAGCCATAGAGATATTTTTCTCATAACAGAATTGGAAAAAATTGTAATGTGTGAGGTCAGAGGAGTATCTGTGATGGACGAAATACATTATAATTCCTAGAAGTGCAGTAATGGAGACCCATCTAGAAGAACTATTTTCTCATGAGAATATTACAATCCATAATGACTTTGTATTTCCAACTGTCGATGGCGAGAGAACTTTCCACTAATGATGACAAGCCTCTAGGTACTCATAGGAATCTAGGCCTCATTTCCTAAATATATGAGTTGAAGTCGATGGAAGGAGAGCATTAAGGCATCTCTCATAAACTAGCATGGGATACAAAGAAGTATCTTGATGATTTGGAGGAACTTGGACAAAGAGGATGTTGACGAACCAACAACCTTGTGCATCTTTCGCATGCACCAGATGTAAGTACTGCACAAAAAGACCCTCTGAATAGAATCTAATAAGGAAGACTGCCGACAAAGTCAAGGAAACCACCAATAAGGATAATGGAATCCAAGACACTCCACGAATCCTAATGTGTGAATATATTTCTTGCCATCAAACATAAGGGAAACCCCCTAGTTAGTGACCAATGAGGAGATGTCAACTACAGGGTTCAAGGTTACCTACCCATAATGAAAGTAGAACCAGGGTGCACGGTAGGACTATAGCTTCATGTAATTCTAAGACACACTAAGGGTATGACCGACATTAAAAGTCAAGAATTATGAGAAATGGCCGACACAGGATTATAAACATTCTTTGAACTAGAGCATGAGACATATGGAGGACTCCGAAAACATAGACTTGATGATGAAAGAGGCATCAATAAAATTCTCCATAGGGACTCGAAGAGTAATCAGTCGAAGGAGTAAAATATAAGTAACGAGCTCAACTTCCTAAGGTCATGCTAAATCCAAACTTTGGATGACAAGTGGACTCAAAAGTTTGTGCTCTGTTCAAAGGAGACACGACTGCTGCCAATATGAGATAATAAAAATTTTCCACTCATTTTTTTTTTTTTCACAGGAAAATGAATGCTATGATACAATGGAGGAAATGAGTTTTGCGAGTAAGAAAATAGTTCCAACAATGGAACATACCTATTCTCAATTCAAGAAGGTGCATGCAGGGAATGAACACTCGGGGGAATGTTTCCTCTTAGGGTACAAGGTGTCAAGTTGCAAAGGATATAAACAAGGCTCTATTTGTCTGGTGATGCAAATTACTAAGGTAATAGGCGTGCAATGAGAAAACAGGAACCATAAATAGGCTCAATACTGCAAGAAGGATAATGAAATGCAATTACAACTTAACTCCAAACAATGTCATTTTTTGTAAATTTAGTCCCCTAGGCCCGAAAAAGTATAAAATAATACCCAGGAGAACTCTTTTAGCCACTAGTGACTAGAGTACTTCTTTTTCAAAATTAGTCTACTTGGTCCAAAAAAGGGTTAAAATTACACCAAATAGACACCCTTTCAAAGCCATTTAACGAGTGAGAAAGAGACAAGTTCACTCGACAATATTTTCATGTTTTTATAGAGTCAGAAAAGAGATTAACTAAGACTCGGTGGAAGTCCCATAGGTACAGGTTATAATTATTATGAGTAAGAATATGAGGTTCGAACGCAAATTCATATTGGAACTATAAGGGACTCCCATTCCTATGGAATAATCTCTGCATGGGCACTAGATGACATGGAGGTTCTAACTAGGGCACCCATGTTTGGTAAGCCTCTACCATTCAATAATGACACTTCTAGGAGAAGTAGGGAGGTTCTTTGTTGCTAATAATTGGGTTCATACCTAAGGCATATAGATTACAATCATAGGATAATGAAAATATGCAAGATGGAGTGACAACCTATCCTATATGCTGGTAAAATAAAATACCTTCCGAAGTCACGAATGGGTGACATGATGCTAGAAACCACAAAAATCCCTGAACAAACCCACCAAAACCAACTCCTTCTACTACACTATTAGTCCATTAGGTCGAAAAATTACCATAAACTATATAAAGTGGATAAACATTTTCTACAAATAGTAAAAATAACCAATTTTACCATACCATTTGAGTTTTTTTTACCCACATAGTGCATTTTGAACCAATTTTCCCATGATCTTCAAGTGTCGATTGTGGGAGTTATGAGCGACGAAATTGACAATCATCTGGACCAAGTAAGTGATCTTTCCCTCCTATTCATTTATAGTGGCTTAAAATTTCAAATTAGTCCTCATTTTTTAGTTTTAGAGGGTGAAACTTATGGATTAGGGTGTACTATGGCTATATTTCATCAGGTCGCGTATATGGAGACATGTACGTGGTAAAGGAAAAGTCTACCCATGTATATGTGGCGCTACATGCGACTGTTAAGATTACAACTAGCTTACAAGTCCACAAACTAATTTTTAAAAGAGTTTGACTCAAAAAAGGGTTTTCCTTTTGTAGGATGGTACTTGAATGGAGAGAGAGAGAGAATGAGGAAATATATGCAATGGTGGAAAGAGATGCGGAGGCCCAAATGGCTCTAAAAATATGTGGCATATATAAATTTTTGGCTCTCAAAGGGATGAGAGCTCAAGTGAGACTGCTCCAAATGCTAGTAAATTTTTGGGATCTAGATATAGATGCCTTCAATCTCGATGGGAAACCATTGAGAATATAAGTAGAGGACATCTATTTTATCACAGGATTGTCTCGTCGGGGCGAGGTGGTGAATCTCAAATCTCAGGGAGATGGGGGTGGTATGAAAAAAGATGATTACACTGCCACCCATTGTGTTGCAGGCACAGAGAAAGTAGGGAGTTAACTCCCCATCATGGCGATCAAGAACCTGAGTTTAAATATCATCGTCCTTGTACTTACATGGATTATGGGGTCGGCCTCATTTCACCAGGCATCAAGGCCACTTATGTTTTATGCAGTGGAGTGTTTACAACCAACAATTTATGATTGGAGTACCTCACTACTGGCTAACATGAAGAGCCAGTTGAAAGATTGCAAATAGGGGAGGAAAATGAACTTCGGGTTCACATCTATCTTGTGTAGTTTTTTATTTGAGTGGATTCTAGATTTGATCCCTAGAGTAGAGATCATTCCACATGAACCATGTGATACAGTCATGTCACGGTGGACCAAGGTGATGAGGTGGTTAGAAGGTGGTAGGGTACCAAGCCCCTACAACGATGAGTTATTCATCTGGTGGCATTGACAGGTGATAGCCATAAATGACTACACTTATGCTAGGATCAACTACAAAGGAGATCCATATATGCCATTGCCACTAGGCTATGCCTACGGTAATACATGTATGAATTTTTTTTACATATTTCATTTTTTTGTGTTTTTCAAAAGGAGTGAATTTTTTTTTTTTTTTTGGATGGTATCAAGTATTGAAAATTACTTTGTTACATAGATGTGGGTCCGTGAAGACCATATGGATTCCCACGACATCGACAAAGGAACCACGGAGATGAGCCAATGGGAGGAGATGCAAAGAGAGTGCTACAAAATGTGCAGGGGAACCTATCTCGTTTGACACATAGGATTCCTATGGTTAAGGTGCAGGATTTTCCAAAGGCTATGCAACGACATGTGGTGAGTGTGCCACATGCATGGGTGTGACTCTTCCGACATCTTTCAAACGCCATAGTATGCTATTATTATACACATCTGGAACCACTGACGTAAATGCCATGGTCATTATATCTATCATCCATATATGTATTTTGAGGGTGTGAGCCCCATTTTGTACTGTGACACCATAGTTTTTGGAGAGCTGAAATATAAAAAAATTGGTCTTCGACTTTACTTATATATGTTACAATGTGTACATTGATGAATGTGTTTTATTTACTTTAGTTATGTGACAAATTCCAATCTAAAACATAATTATCATATGCATCGGATACATAATTATAACTTCTAGGTATGTGATTATAAGTAATAAAATCAAAGTTTTGTTCCAAAAGTCGTACCCATAGGAATCGTCGGAGTAGAGTAGGGTCTCGCACATGGTAACTTCCATTCAACTGACATACTACTAACTGAGATTCCAAGAGAACTTCTAAAGAATGAACACCATGTGAAATGCTATCACGCAAAATCTTTATAACGATGCTACACTCAACCACATTACTCATTGATGGCCCTAGACAAATACCACCCGAAGACACCAGTTGACCCTCGGGTGAGTAAATGACCCAAGCTACAGAATCCAAGTTCTGTGTATGATAACTAGCACTGTCTACAAATCCTAAGTAAACCAAAGACTCCATTGACATTTGGAAACCAAGGGAAAACTCGATAAGCAAGCCAATGAAACAAAGGAAAATATATATATACACTAAGATACACTAGTATAAAAAGAGTTATGCCCAAGATTGGGGCTTAAGCATAAAATATTTTCAAGTAGGTCCTATTTATGGNGGGTTTTCCTTTTGTAGGATGGTACTTGAATGGAGAGAGAGAGAGAATGAGGAAATATATGCAATGGTGGAAAGAGATGCGGAGGCCCAAATGGCTCTAAAAATATGTGGCATATATAAATTTTTGGCTCTCAAAGGGATGAGGGCTCAAGTGAGACTGCTCCAAATGCTAGTAAATTTTTGGGATCTAGATATAGATGCCTTCAATCTCGATGGGAAACCATTGAGAATCTAAGTAGAGGACATCTATTTTATCCAAGTTCTGTGTATGATAACTAGCACTGTCTACAAATCCTAAGTAAACCAAAGACTCCATTGACATCTGGAAACCAAGGGAAAACTCGATAAGCAAGCCAATGAAACAAAGGAAAATATATATATACACTAAGATACACTAGTATAAAAAGAGTTATGCCCAAGATTGGGGCTTAAGCATAAAATATTTTCAAGTAGGTCCTATTTATGGTCTTAGCCAGCATATACCCTTCATAATCCTCCAATTCATAGGTTCATTTTTCTAAAACATGTCACACGATATAAGGACCATTCCACATGGGGTTGAACTTGCCTACCCCCAATGATTCTTTGGCTTGGTCATACAAGAGGACCAAGTCACCCTCAACGTACTGTAGAGGGAAGACATACTTATATTATTGAACCTTAACACATTGTTTATTCGATTTGATAGATGTAGAGGCATCTTGATGCTGCCCATCTAGGCACTCTAGGTGTATGAGGCGTTCTTCAAGATTGGAAGTGTCAGGTAGGAGCCCAATTTCCAGTCTAAGGGAAGGGATTTCACATTCAATACGAGCATCGATTCCTAGCCTCTCTTCATACGAAACAACAAATTCATAATGAAATTATTTGAAGAGATCGTTGTAGATTTGAATTTCTTCAGGAGAACAATCTGCGTCGATATATACATTTTCATTTTTTCCAGGAATTCGAGAGATGTTTCCTTCGACGTAAATTCCATGCGTATCTAATGGAACCATAGTGTGATCGACCATATCACTCAAGGTAGATATAAAATCATCCTATTCTATCCTAACAAGCCTTGGGAGGAAGTAAGAGCGATGATGCATATCATCCTATGGCCTATCAGGACCACTCATGGCCTCTGAGATGGCTTCATCCGAAGGTAAAGTATCGTCTAGGAAATCATGTGAGAAATGTGATGAGGTGGCCCATACATGCTTAATAATAGGATCTTCCTTGTCCATCTGCGAGGAGAAAGGATTCGAGTCAACAATAGATTCAAGAACAACCTGATATGCTATCTCTTCCGCTGACAGTGGCATTGCCATTCCAATATGTGACTGACCTTCACAAGACATGTTTAGGTAAGGTAGGGTCCAAGGATTATTGAAATACAAAGTACGAAAAGGAACAAACCTCATTGACGAAGAAGACCTACTGGACATGGAATAAATGTGATGAATTGGTTCCATGAAATCAAAGGTACCCATGAGGGAGGAATACATTCTGACACCAATATCCATAGTTTCCTGCATAGAATTGTTGATCACTAGGATCGAAGGTCCAACTGATGTATTGAGAACAATATGCACAAAGGATAACTGATCAATTGTCATGATTTTCCCTTCATGAGGAAAACATAAAGTGCAGAAAACAAACTATACAACTCCATTCATAGCATAAGTCCAATTACGACTTATAATAAATTATAATCAAGGGGTGCATCAAACACCTCGACATCCACCTCCGTTGTATTTCCACCTAACTCGACAGAAAAAGTGGGAAGAATTTCATGGGGATGGAAAGAACGACCATCAAATGCATTCAACACAGTCGTAGATTGAGATAGGGTTGGAGATCTAATGGCATTCCAACAGGTTAGGGACATCACGCATGTTGCAACACCTTCATCAATAATAGTGCATTTGATCGTATACTTTGAGTAATCCACATGGATTTGAAAGGCCACGTGGTAAGGAAAGCGAAGCTTCAAATTCGTGACATAAAACTTGATAACCTTAGAGCCACACAGGTCTATAGATCCTAAAGAAGATAACAAGGCATTCCTCTATGAAGGACACATTTGGAGCACCTCCAAAGCCGACATCTCACAAGGGGTTTGACCCAGGTCTTCGACAATCAAATAGTTCTAGGAAGCTATAACATTAGAGTTTTGGGTAGAGTTTTTTAGTACTCCTTTCAGAATACGAGGCAGAGGCTCTAGATTTTCAATCTGCAAAGGTGTTTCTAGAGGAGGGGGAGAATATGAACTTGGAACAGTCTGTGAAGAACTATAATCACAAGATCGAGTGGCTACATTAATATGATACTTTACCATATTTACACATAGATGGTCACCTTCATGCACCAAGGGGTTTTTATTCCCACTCGACGCATTTATGGAGTTAGAGGATCTCGAGTCCATGTGATGATTATGTGGAAAGGGATAAGTCAGCAAAATGGGAGGTTGAGATAAGAGCCTCACGACTTCCTCAAGTTTGGGTCATAAGTGGGTAAGGTGATCACGTGTACAATGTTTACAAGGAAACTTCACCTTCTGATTTTCTTTCTTTCCCTCACCAACATTGTTATTCTATATATCATTGTTAGCATTGTCCTTGGGTTTATTATTATGATTACTCCTCCCACCCTTATGATTATTACCACGTCCTTTATTTATATTCCCTCCTAGTTTTTGGTTACCATTCGGGTTGGTCGACGATTGTACATAATGAAAATTCATCGACTGAGTGGGAGTGGAGGACAAAGATGAAGCTTTTCCCACTACAGACTGACTTAGAGACAACTCCTTCAACTGGTGTGTCACCAAGTATGTAGACTTAGTATTTTCAGAGTCTATGATGCCATCAACATGAGGCCCTGACTTTTGTATAGGGTTGTAATTTGACCTCAGTGCGTCAGGAAGAATTTCATATAACATCCCAGATTGAGCATATATGAGGTCCAATTGTTGGGATTTGAAAACAACTTCCTCTTCATATGTTACCCCAAATGTAGAAACATCCTTTGAAACATAAGGCAATAGGGATTTAAGGAACCATTCCAATAAAAAATCTGGAGGAATGTAGGCTTTGATCAACCTCTTCTGTCTACGCCACTCTTGGATATGATTCAAAATATGGGTGTCTTTGTCCTGAAAGAGGGTCAACATACGTTCTATGCCAACATCGTAACAAACTGACAACTAGAAGTGCTTGAGAAAGACTAAAACCATTTGGTTAAAATTCTTGTATGTTCTCCCTGGTATCTCAATGTACCATTTCGTTGTAACCCCCGTGAGGGTGCATTGAAATAGTCTCAAATGAATATAATTCTCATTAAGGGAATTGGAAGAGCACCAAACAAGAAAATTAGTAACGTGATCACCTTGATCCTCTCAAGTCTTTCCCTTGAACTTTGGAATGTCTGAAAGAATCTTGGTGGGGATGGGGGGTGATTAAGGGTCATGACACATCGGGTCATTCATTAATATTGATAGATATAGAAAATTAAGTGTGACCAGAAAAGGGAGTTGGGGTTGCATCATCTGAGCCCATGCTCCCGGTAAATATTGATGTTGAGGGATTGTAGCCCAGCCAGGGTTCTGGTATGCACCATGGCCCTGTCTGGTATGGTAATATCCTCCTACAAAGTTATTCATAAGAGTTTGTGTGGGCACCATACCCGTCAGAATGTTATAATGAGGGTTATAAACATTTCCCCGAGCTAGAGGAGCTCCAAGTTTGTTGTTACCCATAGTATGAAACTGACTCCCTCCGGGTGGAAATACAGAGGATAGAGGTGGATTCATCATACCAAATGTGTTGGTCGGAATTGATGTGGAGGCGGAAGGTGGAAAGGAAAGAATATAGGCAGTAGCTTGTCCGCCCGGTTGATTACTCCATCCAGGATAATTAAGACTAGGATTAGACCCATGAGGGGAAAGAGGTTGGATTACAGCCATAGGATTCGATTGGGGAATATGAGCTCCACCAATTGAAAGTGGAATATGAGGTGGAGCGATGCCCTTAGGTCCAATACTAGGATTTGTATTATTCGCTTGAATGAACGATGAAAGTTGCGATGTCATATTCGACATAACAAGAGGAAGGGTTGGAGACCAAAGGAATGGATTGAGTATTGTATCCAGGCATACCAAAAAGATACCCAAAAGGGTTCGTTACTATGGGTTGGGTAGAAACCACAATCCAGATAGGAGTGATGATGGGAACCTCCGACACTACAACCATAGTGGTTGAAGGCTTCAAAGGAGTTCCATTAACTATGAATGGTATGGGAGTTGAAGGAGTCCCAATATCTTTCTGAATCGACTCAATACTCATTCTTGTATGATCACAAGTCTGGTAGGTGGAGGTGTGTCACGCAGGGATGATTTTAGGGGCTAAATTT
>ML825879.1:24044-47264 GCA_009831015.1 Picea engelmannii | reverse complement strand
TGTGCATATATTACAACTTATTCTATTTGATAATATCCTTGCATATAAAAAATGTTACATCATATATATATATATATATATATATATATATATATGTATATATTCTATTTCTTATGGGTTTCAACGAAATTTGCGAACCGAAAAACACCCTACAAATTGGAAGATGCTTTACATTTGGACCACAAATAATCTATTAAGATATATTGATATGAATACTATTGGAATAAATATAAACAAATTATCTTTAAACTTGAAGTTCTCTTTGTCGACCCCCAAGTATATTACATAGCTGAGACTAAATGCTCGTTTCTCCCTTTGTTTCCCCTTCTCTATACTTACCCATTTTTCCCTTGTCTTCTTCCCCTCTATTATCCCTTTGTGGTTCTATATTTAGTTGCATTTCTATGATCACAAATTCCCAGGTTGGCGGATTGGAAGATGTTCATCTTCATCTGTATCTTCACATCATGAGCCTGACCGACAACAGTCCCTTTCAATGCTTAGCCAATTATCTGACACCGGGTCCCGGGTTAGCGCTATCGAAAAATTATGCCCGTTGTTTTTTCATATACATATTGCACCCAAAAAATTCCATTATCCGCAATTTATGCATTTAATAGTGATAACTCACGAGGGGTTCGAAAATATTGCCAATAATAAATGAACAATAGATGTTGTTCTGTGAGATACTTGCCCCTTTTTCCCTTTTCTTCTTCCCGTCATTTATTCCTTTCTGGTTATATACTTAGTCTCCTTTATATGATCACGGGTTCCCAGGTTAGAGGATTGAAATATATTCATCTCCATCTATATCCTCATATGACAATTTCGACTGACCGTCATTCCTTTCCATACTTAGCCAATTTTATGGCCGCAGTTTCTGGGGTTAGTGCTATCGAACTTTGTTGCTACTTGTTTTGTGATATGCATCTTGCACTCAGAACTTTCACGATCTACAATTCCACCCCAGACTCCTAGAACTCACAAGCTTCACTCTACCCGGTTTCACAAAAGTTTCAAAGCATCTATCACTGCCTTCCATCCCTGCTACCTTTGTGCCCTTCCCAATGCACATTAATTATGGTTTTACTAGTGATAAATGAACACACTAGTATGAAACAATTGGCATTGACAAGAAAAAAACTTCAAGGACATCTCCCATTAAAATGCATTAAACCACCATTTACAGTACTCGGAACGAACGCCACTCCTTTCCATACTTAGCCAAATTTTTCCACCTGTTCCGTGATATACATCTTCCACCCAAAACTTCCTTGATCTACAATTCCACCCCGGGGTCCTCCAACTCGCAAGATTCACTTTACCTGGGTTCATAAAAAGTTTCAAACCATTTATGGCTCCCTTCCATCCCCACCACATTCGCACCCTTCCCAATGAACATTACTTATTCCAGCCTCTAGATTACACTTCCATTTTTCCCTAACCTACAAACAACACCTGGACCTTGTGATATACAAATTGGTTGTCAGACTCCCACATCATCCCCTCTTCCGTGTTACACATTATGCATTCAAATTTTTCGAGCAATGCAATTTGACCGTCAGGGCCTCAAGTCTTCTGGGGAAACCTTGTCACCCTATTTTGGATCCTCAGGTTGGCGGTTTCACGAAATCTCCAATTCCTAGTCATTGTTTCTTGTGCCAGCCACCTTCGTACTTCTTTCCAAATATGCAACAACAAAGGTTTAATGCTAAGAGTTCATCATGGAACAACGGTAAATATTTTAATTAATAATAAAAATCCTCAAGGAGACAATCACACTAACTATCCCTACACAACTTGTCCAGAAACATGCAGAAACGATCTTGTCAGGTAATGGGCAAGTTATTACAAATTTAAATATATTAGTGAAAACAAGTCTGGGCTACTGTTTCCCTATTCTATACTTAGACACTTTTTTGATTGCGGGTTCCCGGACTAATAGGGTCAAAATTTTGTTTTGAATATTTCACAACTTGCAAATAATACCCAGAGTTTCGCGATATACAATTTGTCCGCTGGAATGCCTCATCATGAGCCTGACCGTTCATCGTTCCTTTCAATACTTAGCCACAATTTGGTTGTATGCTCATGAAGTGGTACATTTCCATGTTTTTACATGCTACAACCACTATGTATCGAGTATGGCCTACCGTTTCCCTGTTCCATACTTAGACACTTTTTCTATTGTGGGTTTCGGGACTGGCGGGCTCAAGATTGTGTTTCCAATATTCTGCGACTATAAAATAGTACTCGAAGTTCCGTGATATACAATGTTTTCATAGGAATGCACCATCATGCCCTCTTTTTTGTTACACGTTCTACGATCAACACTTTCGAGACATACAATTTGACCCTTGGGCCCTCACCTCTGTTGGTTGTATCTTGTAACCCTATTTTGGACCTGACTGACTGCTTTCGATAATTAGCCATTCCTTAATTGTTGTTCCCTGTCCCCTCCACCTTCGTACTTATTTATGGATATGCAATTAGTAATATTTAATGCTAGCATTTTGTCATGCAGGAACCTTAAACATTTCCATTAATGAGCGAAAGGCTCGAGGAGATCTCCCACACTTCTGCAATATAAAAATTTATTGTAGGACTCCCACATCATCCCCTCTTTCATGTTACACATTTTACACTCAAAGGTTCCGAGACATACAATTTGACCCTCGGGAAGTCACGTCTCCTGGGGAACCATTGTCACCCTAGCTTGAATCTCATTTGACTGCTTTCCATACTTTCCCATTTCATGGAATCTATTTCGCAGATCCTTGGGTTGGTGGGTTCACGAACTCTCCAATTCTTAGTCACTGTTATTATGCTTGCCACATTCCCACTTCTTTCAAAGTATGAAATGACCAAGGCTTGATGCTAATAGTTCATCATGCAACAACCATACATACTGTCATTAAAAAGAAAAAGGCTCGACGAGACAGTCACATTGACTATCACTATAAAACTTTCCCAGAAACATGCAGAAAAGATCTTTCTAGGTAATGGGATATCTATTACAAATTTCAATATATTAGCGAAAATGAGTCTGGCATACCATTTCCCTATTCCATACTTAAGCCACTTTTTCGATTGTGGGTTCCTAGATAGGCGGGCTCACAATTGCACTTTCATTGTTCAGTGGCCTGCAAACAGTACCCAGAGTTCCATGATATACAAATTGACCTCTGGATTGTCCCATCATGCCCTCTTCTGTGTTATGCGTTTTGCACTCAAAAAGTCTCGAGACATACAATTTGACCCTCGGGCCCTCACCTCTAATGGTTGTACCTTGTAACCCTATTTTGAATCCCGTTCGACCTCTTTCGATAATTAGCCACTCCTTAATTTCCATTCCCATCCCCACGACCTTCATACATCTTTCTAAATATGCAATTAGTAACCTTTGATGATAACATCTCATCATGCAGGAACCATCAACATTGTCATTAATGAGCGAAACGCTTGAGGAGATCTCCCATTAATACGCATTAAACCAAGATATGCAGAGAGTTATATTCTCGCTTCCGATTGTTCATCTCAAACATCATGGAATGTATTTTGTGGATCGTTGTGTTGGCACGTTCACTGAATCTCCAATCCTTAATTTCTCTTTGTCATACCCACCATCTTCGCACTTCTAGGTATGCAATTACTAGTCTTTAATGCTAGCAACACATCATGCAACAACCGTCAAGATTGTCATTAATGAGAAAAAGGATCGAGGAGATCTCCCATTCACACACATTGGACCAATATTTGTGGAGGGTTATATTATCCCTTCCAACTCTTCATTTCAAACATTGTCTGGAAAAAATGAACATTTTCGTAAACTTATGGAAGCAACTCAAAAATAGTTCTGTGGAGATACAGTGAATATATTCAAACATGAGGACCAAAACTTCCAATGGTCCAGGGAATAATCTTACTATTCATCTCATTCCACCCAGAATGAAGTGATTTGGACCTCTGGAATTGCTCGTGTAAGCTGAATCCCTGAGGTTTTTGACTATAAGGAGGTCATCTCTTGGTGCACCAGAAAATATATTTCAAGCCAAAGAATTATTCCACTGCGTGACCATTATCCTGTTTATTTGTCACCTTAGGTCTTCCGCAAGATGTTAAGATTGTCGGAGCCAACATTGACCTTTATAGGACAAGACTGCAAGCAGTTCCTAGAAAAACATGACAACGGGTTGGACCTCCTACCCGAGTTCCTCGAAGACCCGACAACAGTTCTTGAAGATATCACAAAGTTGAAGGTCAGTTCCTTTAGACCATTCCGGGAAATTTCTTGGTTGTTTACAAGAATAAAGGGACATGAATCCACGATAAGCATTTCCCGCATAGTTCTTTATATTTTGTATTTAATAGTCAAGGAACAATCGATTTTTGATTGGGGGAAGCTAATTTCCATTGAAATATGTTCCCAATTTCCATGATTCAAATAAGAGAATAAATTTTATATGTCATCCTACTTGATTTTCGCGATAGCACATTGCTTTTTGTTTCCAAAAATGTCTGTTTCCAAGAAGATAAACTATGAATTCGACCCAGTAACATTCTAGTACCAGGCCTTGTGGAGGCACAAGGCCTCCCATTGTTTTTATGAGGTTTTAAATGACTTTGTCTCAATTTTCAAAGATTTATTGTTAGGAAAGGATGCTCCATGGATGTCTGGGCAGGAAACCAAGTTTTTGGAAAAGAAGAGGACACTTGAACAAAAGGAAAATTACAATGTAATAATGATCTTTGGCTCCTAGGAAAATCTTGCTTTCCTTACATGTCACATCACAGACAAGATGTTTGTTACAAAAATAGCAAGGCAATACATCTACTGGTTGCATTTTTTCCATGGCAAGAGAAAAAAACAATTCATTCCTCTGCCCTGGAAAGACGAGGACTTAGTGTTCAAAAACATCAACACGATTAATGAATTTGCAGGCCATTTCAAGAACTTGAACCTAAAATATGTTGAAAGGCTAAGAGGGCTCTACCCTAATGGAATTTTTCGAGAACATTTACTAACAGTTGGATTTAGCATCTTTTTTTATCCGTACACGCCTGAATGAAGACAAAGACAGTGAAGAAAACACTCCTGCTCCTTACGATGCTGACGTAGACACATTGCAAAGCACAAATGAATTGTATAGACAACAGAGAAAAGGCTCCAGTGAGAAGAGTGTACAGTCCCTAGCCAACACTACCAAGAGCACGACATCATGAAGCATCTCTTCAATGGCCCACCCTAGTAAGAAAGAAACCCATAAATATTCAAATGAAGGAGGAGATAAGAACCCTCCTCATGGAAAAATTGATAGTTCTCACAAGCTTTCCATGACGAAGAAGAGAAAAAACATTGTAGGGAAGGCGAAAGAGCCCAAAACTGAAAGTCAGAACATGCAACTTGAAACTATTGTGTATGATGTGTTCCACAAAGTTGATCATCCCACGGACATGATGCACCATAGTTCGAAAATGGAAATAGTTGAGACTAATATTTTTTACAAATATGAATCCTTCGTATTCCAGAGCTTTGTTTTTTATAGCCAATCTAAAAATTTAATTATTCAAAAGAGAGATGTAACAAGTAATAAAGGGAAATATCATTCAGAGATTAAACTTAGGAAAATGTAGCCATCCTAAATTTCTCGATTTCATCAAGAAACCGTAGATGTTCTTGACAAATGCCAGATTGAATGACCGAATCAAGGAATTGGAGGAGGTTTTGATTCCTACTCCATTGTTTGCCAGTCCTTTAGCAAAAACTATTCCTGCCACCCCTGCAACCAAGTTAAAAGGATCATCTAGCCTCCTCACATCTTGTAGAGGATATGTAGACAAGAATATCAAGAAAATAATGGAGATAATTACTAAATCCTCGGAAACATCACAAAATATAGCTTCCTTTCGAACGAGGGAAAATGATTTGCACGAACATTTTCAGGTAGATTTAAAAAATGAAGAACCATTTCTATATACAGACGGTGATCCCTTTTGGAAACCATGTCATCAACATCTCAGATCTGAAAATAAGATAAGAATATCTCCCCTCCCCAAACCTGATCAAACAAATAAAATCATGTTGGAAATAGAAAGTTAAGAACCTACACCTCATTGTCAAATCATGTGAACAATCCATATCAGAGAAAGAAGAATTATTCACAAACCTGACCCAAATAGACTTAGCCAGAAGTAACAATGAGGTTCAAGACCCAAAATTAATCCTCAACTCCTTGTCCTTAACCAAGCAAGCCTTCGATGAACAAGTTGATATTTTAAAGGGGTTGTATTTAGAAACGTTTTACGACATCCTTGAATATGGCCAAGATGACGTCGAGAACCGGCTAGTGGACTATTTGACACACAATGAAGAAATTGAACAGGATCTGCATGGTATTTCTATCGATCTAAGGAAATTAGAAAATGATCTTTTCAACATATAAATCCAGGATGAAATCAACATGCCCCCCATGAGAAGCTACATTGAAGAATGGATCCAAAGGAGAATGGACAACCTCACCGACGAAGGGAAACAACTGGTTGGAACGATTCTAGTGGTCATCAACAAGAGAAACAAAAAGGCATCAACTTCATAGTAAGTATATATTGATCACATATTTATACTAATCACATATTTCTTTATTTATCAATCCAACTATTCTACCTCTTTAAATATAAATATCTAACCAAAGACTGATAACTTCCAATTTCTTCTTTTCAGGTCTTCCTCTCTACCGTCGCGCACTTCTTCTTTCTACAATCCTATTTATTGTACTTACTTATTTTATGGTCCACGGGAGCTCCAATCCAAGTCTATATCACAAACACATTTAAATTTCCATAAATATGTAATAGATTCCATAAATATGTAACAAACCTCATCATTTTTTGATAAATTTCAAAGAAAACTAATTCAGGAACAATTTCGACGGTGCTTTCGGAATGTTAAATTAGTTCTCTTTATGCATATCGATCATCTTCTTTTATTTTAACGTGCTCATAATTTTTTTTCTTCAACTATGCTAGATGTCAGGAAATTTTGTTTATTATATTTGAATGTGTAATGTGTGTCATTCCTGGTCCTTTTTTCCAGGAACCTTTATTGAAAAAAAAAAAAAAAAACACTACTATCCTTTTTTATTGCTTTAAGTCATTATGATGGAAATTTTTTAAGTCCCATATTTGAACTATATATGCCCTAGGAAAAAAATTAAACAAGAGTATCACATCTATAAAAACCGCAGTAGGATTGACATCATTGTTCGCATATTAACCCCATATTAATATAATATTATGATTAACTAATTCAGGAGGTTCTTCGGGGCTGCGGCCTTACTACTGTAGTGACATTCTCCTTGGGTCATCTACCAACCTGATGTCTTATGTCTGGTGTGCGACACACTAGCACGAGTTATCTTCTTCATGGATACCACCTGTACTTCAAGATGCTTCCCACGTGTCTCTGTTGCTTCGGGCTTCTGTTTCTCCCTCAATCCCACCATAGCAGTGCATTTATTCCCATTCCAACCTGGCAGGGACTACACTTCCATGCAACACTTGTTAATGATGATGATATGTTAATGTGTTAGTTATAATTTTTAGGTTCTTATGTTTTTTCAAGGTATGAAGTTGTGTTAAGGTGAAAAATATTAATTGTGTTAATGTAGATGAACCCTTTGTTGAAATGTTTGATAATACTGAGAGGGGGTGAATTAATACTGTATAATTTTAATAAATTTTATTCTGATATGATTTAAAACACAGTTAAGATTTATAATTGCAGTTAATTATACCAGAAATGTACTTACCATAATCACAAACAATGTTCAATACATTTACAGATATAGAGGTGGAAACCCAAATTGTGAAGGCCTTACAAATATTTATAATGTAAGAATAACTATCAATGAGGACACCAATCCTTTATAGGCACCAACCTACAAACATGAACCAGCCTATAAATTTGTGAGGACACCAATCCTCTGTAGGCACCTGTTGGTGTCCAGGTATGAATGATTTATTCACCCTTTTCCTACATTAATTTATCAATCTGGGTGTGTATCCTTTCAAGGCAACACACAAGGTATATGCAGGGGCAAGAGTACAATTCGTTCTAGCCAAGGGTTCACGATTAAGATTCAAAACATTACTGTCAACAAGATTAACTATAACTTCCAAAAAAGTACTCATAAGAATCACACACTGTAACAACAAGCATAAACTGATAAATAACACACACAGGAAGACGCAACACCTAATCAGAAGAGCGGGCCCAGCTCTCTAATCAGGGCTTCGTTGGTCACAACGAAGATGAAGATAGAAAAATAGATAGTGTTTTATAAATCTGAAAAAGCGTATTACAATATCAATGGGGTCATCCCCAGTTACAGGAATAAACTGTCTTTTATACATCAAAAGGGATAACAACCTCTTTCCCCAAAATATGGTAACCATATCCCCAAAAATATACATTAGTTGGAACGACACCAGTACCAAATGGACAGGATCAACGAAATTCCCAAGATGGTTGGATCTGCGACTCCAGCTGCGCGGCCTCTTTATGGCTTGGTTGTTGTTATGAAGAGAGGATCTGTTGCGGGATGAAGCTCTGGTCCTATTCTCCAGAAGCTGTGGTCAAACATTCATTTTAGTGCTGCGAATAGGCAAAACTCCGTGACTTTACTTCATTAATAAAATATTCCAATAGATAAGGTAGGGGTATTTACCTCACAAGTTTAGCATAGTAAACATAGGTAAATAAGTGCAAAAAGGTAAAAAAGGTAATGGAAATGCAGCAGAAAGATAGCCTGATTTGGTGCCCAACACCTCCCCCCAACTAGCCTTCTGCATGCCCTCATGCAGTTCGCCGCCTCCGCGGGTCTGGATTTCGCTAACTGTTGTCTTCCTGAAAATGGGCGAGAACATATTCTTTGTCCATCTCTGTCCCTGGAACTTTAAAACCATCTGAAAGGTGGACTTCTTCCCACCAATCTTCCGGGATGATATACACTGGAGTGTAATCTTCTACTGGAAACCAAATAGTGGGAAATTGAAACCGAGGTCCCATCCATTAGACCAAGCTTGTTCGGACACATGCCACATATCTGGGAACCCTGAGGAGCACTCATGGAAAATTTGGTGCCCCAAAAGGTTCCCTATTCTGGACAAGTGTAGGTGTCATCATCCACCTTTTCTTACAACAATCAAGGGCCTCTTTATGAAATGTGACTATTTGCTTAACGCAAAGATCAAGGAACCAATTTTGTGTCCTCAACATTCTGTCTCTATTCACCTCAATTCCCAAAAAGGTGTTGTGTTTATTGAACATGGTGACTGACCTCTCAGGTTCTCCTCTTACCATAAACGTCTTTGTAACCTGATTAGATTCAAATGTGTTAAAAGCCATCTGCCAGCTAATCTGGTTGAAAGTGTAAGAGGTGAGGGCCCTTAAATGAATGTCTCCCACATACGGGATTGGATTGAAGTCTTTGTCTAGGCGCAATAGATATTCATGCAGGTAAAATTCACACATCAAATGTTGAGTTGGCACGTTGTGGTGCCTCATTATTCGGAGGAATTGTACACCATTTTCTATTTTATAACTAATCTCATTTTTTATGCTCTCCATGCAGAATAGAAGGAAACGTTCATGTAAGAATAAAGAATAACAAGAAGTAGGGGGGCGACATGCCATCACCTCTTGTGCCAAATTAAACATCTGCTCCTTATCCGTTTTCAACTCTGCCACTTGCTTTTCTAGCTACTCCATCTTGAGCTACTGCTTTGCATGCCTTAATCTCATGATGTTTATACGCTCCACATATTCAAAAATAGTTGTGGAGGCTCGTTCCTGAGTTCTTCTGATCTCATTTTGATACTGAGCCGCAGTAGATTTCCAAGTCTATACTTCGACCGTTAAGGCATGCTCATGGTCTTCAAACAATCGCTCGACCGGGTCTGTTTGAGTAGCATTAGAGGTTATGGCTGCCTAGTTCGTCTGAGTCTCTGTTTCTACTCCTATGGCCTTGGACTTTCTAGCTTGTTGCTTGTATTTCTTCATCTGCTTCTGTATTTTGTGTACCTATTTCCTTAGTTTCCTAACCTCCATCTTAAGTCGCATTATCTCCTTAAATTGTAGCTGGTGTTTTTGTTTGACTGGGAGTCTTACGACCTTCTCGCCTGGCTCTTCCATTGGCTCATTTGTTGGGACCACTTCGCTTGGTCCCTCCTCTTCGCCTACAACTATTTCCTCTTTTTTCACACTCACCGCAACTGGTGGTGCCCTTGCGATATGCTCTCATGCTAATGTGTTTGTTTGAGTATCATCCACCCCACACAGTTGTGTCTTTTTTGATAGAATTAGAGGAATGGCGAGATCTTCTTCTGTACGCCGAAGGGAACGAGTTCACCTTGATCCTCTTGGAATAAAGGAGAAAAAGGAAAACTGGCAGGGATCTTCAATATTCGATCCCGAGGTCGATGCTGGTTCTTGTGGTTCGACGCCAACCTCATTCTCCCAGCACTTCTTCCATGGGCTCTATGGTTGGGGTGGTCACGGCCTCTTCTTCATTCTGGTTATCCTCCTCCATCGACTACATGGTGACAGGAGGTTCTTGTGGAGTAACCTCAATCGCAATATCGACCAATTCACCCACTCCTGTCTGTTGTGACCCCACTTCTGTGGTTGTCATGCTATCAAATTGCTCTGCTAGTTCCACAGGCGAGGCTGGTTCTTGTGGGACAACCTCTACCGTGGTACTAGTGGGCCTTTCTGTGTCAACTTCCGCATATTCCATTGGTTCCATGGTTTCAGATTACTCTTTGGGAGAAACCTCTTCTTCAAATTCTTCAGCTTCCATCTCCATCTCTTCCGGTTCCTCTTGGTCAACATAGTCATCTTCTCCTGCATTTTCCTCCTCTGTGGCTTCTGGTTCATCCTCCCTAGCAGCCACAGTGGCTACTACTTCTTCCTCTGTGGAATCCCAAAATAGTTCCCATGGGATTGGGATTTGTCTGATGGCATTCATTACTAACATCTGAACCAACCCATGGTGGGTGATGGTCACCAATACCTGTCGTGACTCCTAAGATGAATGTGCCATTAGGTGAAGGCTTCTCAATAAGAAATAAGGCACATTCAGTGAGAAATCCTCTGCTTGGGGAAATCACAGGTGAGTTAATATTCGGAGATGGTATTTGAATATGGTGGAGTATCTCCCTTCGCAAGTCATATATCTCATGACGAAGTCTGCTACTTCCTTCCACGGATGCGGCAACGAATTTCGGTCATATCCTCGACCCTTCTGCACAATGCTCTCTCCTGCCTATAAAAAGGCTTCGGGAAACTCTGGAAGGACAGACCTTCTTGAAAACCATCGCTGTCCATTTTGAGGGAGTACATTGAATTCTGTGATGGCTTCCTTTGTCACATGAATTTCAATTCTGCGGACCCGAGAGCTTCCATCTATCAGGTTGAGTGAAAACTCTATCGCAATTTCTTTGTTTGACCCTTTCAACCTGTCAAAGTAAACATTCCAGCTCATGTTCTCAAAGACCTGCCATACTTCCTGGTTGTTCCGAACTCTCGTTGTATCTTCAGGTTCATGTTGCACAGATCATCCACCCATTGCTGCAGAGGCAGAGTCAGCACGACGAATGCAGTTAGTTGGTAGGGGAAAATGATAGGTCTCCAAGTCGTTGGCAACTGAAATAACATCATATCACTTTTGGGGACGACAGATGAAACAGTACTGGTATGTTTGGAAATGATGACAGATTGTGGTGGTACTATCAGAAATTTAATGTAGCGTGTTGGGGAAGTGACTGATTATGACTCTGCATGTACGAGTACGCATTTCAACATATCAAGTTATGATTACAGAGTGCTGAAATCATTGGATTCTGTTTGGTGAGGATCGTGTGTCATAAATGTTTTTTCATGGTATGTCGTCGTTTATTATGACGGTTCCCCCCCCCCAACTAAATTACGGTCATCCACGACACGTTTTGATGTCTTTTTGGAATATTTTAATTAAATCCATAAAAGTCGGCAGAGATGTACCTGGGGACCTACCTTATGGTGGAGTAGCAGCAAAAGGCCTGATGGAGTAACGACAACAGGGCGTAATGGCAACAAGGAGTAACAACAACAGTGAGTAACAAAAACGGCAGAGTAACGATGACGACGGAGTAGTGACAGTTGCGGAGTAACAACACTGGTGGAGAACCAGCAGTTGCGGAGTAATGACACCGGTGGAGTAACGACAGTTGCGGAGTAATGGAACCAGAGGAGTAACGATAGTTGCGGAGTAACAACATCAACGAAGTAATGGTAGTTGTGGAGTAACGACACCGACGGAGTAACGACAGTTGCAGAGTAACAACACTTAGTGAAGTAATCAATACACACCAGTGGAGTAACAACAATGTCTTTATAGAAACACTGGTGGAGTAACAACGACGAGTGTTACATTTCTCCTGGCCATATTCCTTTTTTATTCCTGCAAAATACAAATAAGTAATAAATAACAATTTTTTTTATTTTTTTTTATAATAACATATATATATATATATATATATATATATTTAAGGCAGAGTGAGAGTGTCCTTCATCCCAACAACCATTAAATCAGATGAGTCAGAAAGGTGTTTTAAAAAGGCATTTCTAGAGGCTAGACGGTGGTATAGTTTTAGACGGTGTTCGTTTACTAAGAACGAGATATGATTCTCATCTATTGTAACTAATCTAACCATTCCATTGTTGAACATTGTGTCCACTTGATATGGCCCCATCCAGTGAGTGAAAAGCTTGCCTTTGAAATCCTTAAATCGGGAATCGTATAGTAATGCCCAATCTCCCACATGAAACACCTTACTTTTGATAAATTTATGATGCCACTTCATTCTTTTCAGTTGAACAACAGTGGTCTTCTGGACAACTATTAACCAAATCTCATCCAACTCATTCAACTGTTCCAGTCGGTGTTTCTGTGCTTCTGATGGGTCTAGGCCTACTTCTAGAGCTGTCCTGAGTGTACTGATATCAAATTCCACTGGAAACAAGCGGACTTTCCCATAGACTAATTCAAATGGAGAAAACCCATTTGTGTTTCTCCATGTTGTTCTGTATGCCCATAAATATTCTGGCAGTTTCTGTGCCCAGTCCCGACGATGACTTGCTACTGTCTTTATTAAGATATTTTCCAATACCTTTTTTGTGCTTTCTACTTGCCCATTCACCTGGGGGTGATATGGGGTTGTCACTCTATGTTTTACTCCATATTTTTGCATCAGCTTTCCTATCATGTGAGATGTGAACTGTGATCCTCCATCCGACACAATTTCCCTTGGAGTACCATATCGGGCAAAGATTTCTTCAAAAATAAAGTCTGCCACTACTTGTTCTGTTGCTCTTGTGACCACTCTGGCTTCCACCCATTTAGTTACATAATCAGTGCAGACCAGGATGTAAGCTTTCTGATGAGAAGGTGGGTTGAAGGGTCCAACAAAATCAATGGCCCATTTCTCAAATGGTTCAAGGAATATCTAGGGCTGTAGAGGCATTTCATGTTCTTTCCCAGGTTGTCCCATCCGTTGGCAGCTATCACACCTTCGAACATAATCCCGGACATCACGAAAGATGGAGGGCCAGTAATATCCCATTTGCAACACTTTGTGACTTGTTCTTTTATCTGCAAAATGTCCTCCATAAGGTCCATCATGTGCATCCTTCAGTATCTCATAGATATTATCTTTTGCCACACAACGCCGAATCTATTGGTCAGCCCCTGTATTAAAGAGATATCTTGCCATCCATGAATATCGGGTACTCTGGTGGATAATCTTCCTTTTCTCTTTATATGACAGATGACGAGGCACCTTCCCTGAAGCAAGATAATTAGCAATATCTGCATACCACAGAGTGTTAGAAGATACTGCAAAAAGATGTTCATCTGGGAAATTATCTTCAATTGGTGTATCCTTACCCTCATGTTCTATCCTAGATAAGAAATCTGCAACCACATTGTCCTTCCCTAGTTTATCTACTATAGTAATATCAAATTCCTGTATTAGCAAGAGCCATCTTGTGATACGACCAGGGGTAACAGGTTTATTCATTAAATACCTGATAGTTGCATGATCAATATGCACAAAGGTAGGATATACGGTAATGTAGTGCCGGAATTTATTGATGGTGTAAATGACAACAAGGAACTCTTTCTTGGTCACTATGTAGTTTAATTCAGCAGGAGCCAAATTCTTACTAACATAGTAAACTGTGTATGGTATTTTTTCCTCTTGTTATCCTAATACTGCACCAACAACTATTTGGGAAGCATCCGTATGAATATGGAAAGGTAATGCCCAGTCTGGCCCTCTAAGGATTGGAGTGATACAAACCAATTCCTTAATTTGTGTAAAGGCTACATCACAGTCCTCTGTCCACACAAAATATGAATCTTTTGTTAGTAATTGAAAAAGTGGATGTGCTACTTTAGCAAAATTTTCTATAAAATACCTGTAATAAACAACACAACCAATAAATTTGCATACCTGCGTGGGCGTTTTCGGTGTCGGGAAATGCTGAATTACCTTTGTCTTTGCTGGGTCGATCCAGATTCCTTTAGCTTAGAGAAAATGTCCCAGAACAATTCCCTCTTCCATCATCATATGGAATTTTCCGTACTCAGGGAGACACGCGCTTGTATACACCTTTCGAGAACTTTTTCTAAATTTTTCATCCCTTCAAGAAATGAATTCTCATATGGGGTAAAGTGATCCATGTAGATTTCAACACTGTCATCTATCAAATCAGAGAAGATTCCCAAAATTGCCCTCTGGAATGTTGCAGGAGCATTACACAGGACAAAAGGAAGGACCCGGTATGTGAATGTTCCCCAGGGGCATATGAAAGTGGTTTTATCCTGATCTTCAAGAGCTATATGGATCTGGTTATACCCACTAAACCCATCTAGAAAAGAAAAAAACTTTTTTCCAGCCAATGTGTCCAGAACTTGATCAATAAATGGCAAAGGAAAATGATCTTTCTGCGTTGCCTTATTTAATTCTCGATAATCCACGTATATTTTCCATTTACCATTTTTCTTAGGTACCATTACTAATGGGGAGACCCATTGGCTATCTGATATGGGGTAAATAAAACCTATGTCTAGTAATTTCTGAAGTTCTTCTTTCACAACATTTTTCAATGCGGGATTCATCCTTCTCTGAGTTTGTCTCACAGGACGACAATCCTCCTTAATGTATATATGATGGGTACATGAATTAGTAGGGATCCCTTTAATATCTGTATACTCCCAGGTGAAGGCCTCTTTGTGTTTCCGAAGGACATCCACGAGTTGCTTCTTCTGGGATTCTAACAGGGTTGGATTAATATTCAGGGTTTCTCCTGGTTCTAGTTCTACTGGGACACTTTCACTGGGTGCATCAACAGGTAGCTCCTCTAATTCCTTTGTTGTTTCAATTGTTTCTTGAGTCTCACAGCTTAGGATATATTCTAGGAATTGTTGATTTGTTATGAAAACAGAGCAAGGATCATCCATAAAAGAGGTGATTACATCATCTTCCGATTCTATTTTCAACTGAAGGGCTTGTCCAATAGTGAGAATTGGCCTCAATTCCTCATTTTCTATTTTGGACTCTTTCCTAGATAAAATTTTCTTTCTTCCTGTTGGTTTTATGGATGGGTTTGGTTTTGCAGGTGGGTATAGCACTAAGTTATTAATGTTGTTCCCATTGGAAATAACCATGTGCCCTGATCGACACCCAATTTAAGCATCTGTAGTAGCCAGCCATGGTCTACCCAAGATCAAAGGATGGCCACCCACCGAAGATTGCATCTGTAAGACTAGAAAATCTATGGGATAGTGCCATGAATCTACTGAAATTGTTACATCCTCCAACTTTCCTACAGGTTTGACTGTGGATCAGTCTGCCAATTCCAATACTGTAGGTGTATGTTTCAAGTTACGAAGACCTAATGCATGCATGGTTTCAGTTGTGATAACGTTGATGGCAGCACCCAAGTCTACCAGTACATTCAGAATTTGTACCCCATTAATTTGTACTGTCGGAATTAGGTTCCCCGGATCTCCATACTTTTCAGGCATTGACTTTCCCGTCATGAAATCTGATAATTTTCCCATAACATGAATGGTAAGGGGGTCTTTGGATTTCTTTGCAGATTTCTTTGAACAGTATTCCCTAAGAGTCTTTTCATATATTGGCACATCCTTCATAGCTTGTAAGAAGGGAATTTTAACAAATAAGTTCTTCATTTCTCCTAATAAATCAAATTCAGCTTCAGGGCTTGATTTACTCAAAGTTTGTCTCTTTGGGTAAGGTGGTTCAGATTGATGTTGTTTTATAGGAGATGCCTGGTTTCTATAAGTTTGTTTTGGCTCTTTACTAATTGGTTCTGATTCCTTACCTTCACTATCGAGTTGTTCAATGGTAACTAGAGGAGGTTGAGCATCAACTGTCCGCTCTGATCATAGATTCATTTCATACAACTCTGTGGAAATGCTATATGAAGGTAGGTTAAGAATGTCAATTTGATGAACTCCCCTACTATTAGGATTCAGATCAGGTTGGATTGGGAGCTGAGGACGGGAAGGTTGGTTACCCAGAGGCACATTAGAGGGAAATTGGAGTTGTTGATGTGGCATTGATTGAGGAAACTGCCCAGGAGGGGATCCTTGCCAAGTTGGAGCCCATGGGGAGCTTGAACTGGCTTGAGGGTTCCACTGTTGCCACGGTGGAAACTGGTATTGTGGTCACATGGAAGGATAGGGCATGGACTGAGGATTCATATTAGAATTATTGAAATACTGAGATGGATCTGAGTACATACCTTGATTTCCCATTGGTGGTCGAGGTTGCCATGGATTTCTAGATCCCATGAGGTAGAGTTGCTCCATGTCTTTCCCCGTTCCTTGAAATACTTCTTTCAGGCCTGTCAGGGAGGGGCATGATCTTGTTGCATGATTTAGCTCGCAGATTGCACATTCCTCTATGGAGTTTAGTGAACATTCCCTCTCTGGATTCTTCTTTCTACATGTCAGGCAAAATATCACCATAGTCCTGTCCAATTCTGGTTGCTTCTGTTTTACTTGTAGCATATCCATTTGTGTTGATAGGGTGCTGAGGATATCCATCCTCAGATTGTCTAGCAGGTTTCTGATTTCTGGTTTTGTAACACCTCTGCCAGACCCTTTTACTGAGTGAATTCCTTGTTTGTTTCTTACAAGTCCTCTTGAGAACTGAATGCATAATTCACAGATACCTTCGAAGCTTTCCTTAGAGATGTCTCCCTTTCCCACAATGTTTAATAGTTCCATTGAGTCCTCACGGAAAGATTGGAGGAGGATAATTTTTAGAATTTCCTTATCCAGGTCAGAGTGACCTGACCTCTGTAAGGTGTACTTGAATCGTTCCACGCAATCTTCCAAACTCTCGTCTTCTTTTTGTGCGAACTTGAAAATTTCCTCCTTAATGTTCTGGAATTTACAGTAGTCCTGGTATTTTTCCAGAAATGTTGTCTACATATCATCCCATGTGGAAATAATGCTTCCTCCAAGGCCCATGAACCATCATAGAGCCGTCCCTTTTAATGTAGAAGGAAATTTTTTTAACTTTTGGGCCTCCGTCATGTACTCATACCCTCGACACACTATGTCAAATTCGAATAGAAATGTGTCGAGATATTCTGAAACAAGCCCATGAAAGTTTGGTAAGGATGCTAATGGAATAGGCTTAGTGGGCGCACCAACTCCCAGGTTTCTGATTGGAAACTCGATAGTGGAGGTTGTGGGAGCCATAAATATATTCCAATAACAATTGGGTATTTCACCAGACTCTGTAGGAGATGGCTGAGGCTTCCTTACCCCTTGGATTTGAGTTGCTTTAGCAGCACTTCCCCGGTCCCTTGGTGATGTAAATACTCCTTTTATTCCTTCTCCTGCATTCTGATGAATTGATCCCTCGGCTACAACCTTCTCTCTCTTGCTGGAGTGGTATGACTCTATCGAGGTTCTTCTTGCAATCTCTTCCCCCTCTGTTGACAGCATAAGATTTCTTTGGTCAGGTATGCCAATAGATGTTTCTTCAACTGCTGGAGGGACCTGCTATGTCATATCACCCAAGAATGTTGTAGACAACACTGGTTGATCTATTGATTGTTCCTCAGACTTCACTCTTCATGCCCTTAGTCTTACGACTATGTGAGATGATGTTTCTAATTCATCCTTTTCTATAATTTGCTGGATGTAGGTCTTTCTTCCCAAATCTGGCCCTCCCTTCTTTTGGGCTTTCCCTCTGCCCCCCTTATTCGATTCTTTTTTCATACAAGTGTTGGTATGATGGAGGGTCTTAGCATGAAACTAAAATGATTTAGTATTGAAGTAAGGTGTCAAAGGACCATTCCTTCCCCAAGAAAAAATATCTTACGAAAAAGAAAGGCAGCTAAAAAAAACAAGAATCTAAGGTTCAAGGCTCGGAGCAGGGTGTCAAAGGACTCTTCCCTCCCCTGGAAAAGAAAAAAACACACCACATAAAAGACCTGATACTTTTCAAATCTAAATCAGGGCATCAAAAGACTCCTCCCTCCCCAGGGTAAAAGCCAGTGTTTTCGAAAAAACACAAGGGTCTAAAAGAAATAAATCTAACTCAGGATCTGGAGTAGGGCATCAAAAGACTCCTCCCTCCCTAGGACAAGAGATTGACAAAAATGGAAAAGAAAAAATAAAAACAAGAGGAAAGATCACCTATGCTTAGGACCTGAAGCAGAGTGAGAAAAATCGTTCTCTCCCCAGGACGAGAGATTCACCCTCTGGTTGGTCCAGATTGTTGTCTTGCACCTTTTTAGCCTCCTCGACAACGGCGCCAAAATGTTGGTGTCCAGGTATGAATGATTTATTCACCATTTTCCTACATTAATTTATCAATGTGGGTGTGTATCCTTTCAAGGAAACGCACAAGGTATATGCAGGGGCAAGAGTACAATTCGTTCTAGACAAGGGTTCATGATTAAGATTCAAAACATTACTGTCAACTGGATTAACTACAACTTCCGAAAAGTACTCATAAGAATCACACACTGTAACAGCAAGCATAAACTGATAAATAACATTGTAATAGTAAGCATAAACTGATAAACAACACACTATAATGACAAGCATAAATTGATAAATAACACACACAGGAAGATGCAACACCTGATCAGAAGAGAGGGCCCAACTCTCTGATCAGGGTTGCGTTGGTCACAACGAAGATGAATATAGAAAAATAGATAGTGTTTTATAAATATGAAAAAGGGTATTACAATCTCAATGGGGACATCCCCAGTTACATGAATAAACTGTCTTTTATACATCAAAAGGGAGAACAACCTCTTTCCCCAAAACATGGTAACCGTATCCCCAAAAATATACATTAGTTGGAACGACACCAGTACCAGATGGACAAGATCAGCAAAATTCCCAAGATGGTTCAGGGATCTGCGACTCCAGCTGCGCAGCCTCTTTATGGCTTGGTTGTTGTTGTGAAGAGCGGATCTGCTATGGGATGAAGCTTTGGTCCTGTTCTCTAGAAGCTATGGTCAAACATTCATTTTAGTGTTGCGAATAGGCAAAACTCCACGACTTTACTTCATTAATAAAATATTCCAATAGACAAGGTAGGGGTATTTACCTCATAGTTTTAGCATAGTAAACATAGGTAAATAAGTGCAAAAAAATAAAAAAGGTAATGGAAATGCAGTAGAAATATAGCCTGATTTGGTGCCCAACATCTCCCCCCAACTAGCCTTCTGCATGCCCTCATGCAGTTCGCCGCCTCCGTAGGTCTGGATTTCGTTGACTGTTGGCTTCCTGAAAATGGGCGAGATCATATTCTTCGTCCATCTCTGTCCCTGGAACTTTAAAACCATCTAAAAGGTGGACTTCTTCCCACCAATATTTCGGGACGATATACGCTAGAGTGTAATCTTCTACTGGCACCCAAATAGTGGGAAACTGAAACTGGAGTCCCATCCATCGGACCCCTCTTGTTCGGACACATGCCACATATTTGGGCACCCTGGGGAGAACTCATGCAAAATTTGGTGCCCCAAAAGGTTCCCTATTCCAGAAAACTGTAGGTGTCATCATCCACCTTTTCTGACAACAATCAAGGGCCTCTTCATGAAATGTGACTATTTGCTTAACGCAAAGATCAAGGCACCAATTTTGTGTCCTCAACATTCTGTCTCTATTTGCCTCAATTCCCTAAAAGGTGTTGTGTTTATTGAACATGGTGACTAACCTCTCAGGTTCTCCTCTTACCATAAACGACTTTGTAACCTGATTAGATTCAAATGTGTTAAAAACCTTCTCCCAGCTGATCTGGTTGAAAGTGTAAGAGGCAAGGGCCCTTAAATGAATGTCTCCCACAGACGGGACCGGATTGAAGTCTTTGTCTAGGCACAACAGATATCCATGCAGGTAAAATTCACACATCAAATGCTAAGTTGGCACATCATGGTGCCTCATTATTCAGAGGAATTGTACACCATTTTCTATTTTATAACTAATCTTGTTTTTTATTCTCTCCATGCAGAATAGAAGGAAATGTTCATGTAAGAATAAAGAATAACAAGAAGCAGGGGGGCGACATGCCATCACCTCTTGCGCCAAATTAAACATCTGCTCCTTATCTGTTTTCAGCTCTACCACTTGCTTTTCCAGCTGCTCCATCTTGAGCTGCTGCTTCACATGCCTTAATCTCATTATGTCTATACGCTCCACATATTCAAAAATAGTTGTGGAGGCTCGTTTCTGAGTTCTTCTGATCTCGTTTTGATACTGAGCCAAAATAGATTTCCAAGTCTGCACTTCGACCATTAAGGCAAGCTCACGATCTTTAAACAATCGCTCGACCGGGTCTTAAAGCACCATCATGAAGTTGTGTTAAGGTGAAAAATATTAATTGTGTTAATGTAGATGAACCCTTTGTTGAAATGTTTGAAAATACTGAGAGGGGGTGAATTAATACTGTATACTTTTAATAAATTTTATTCTGATATGATTTAAAACACAGTTAAGATTTATACTTGCAATTAATTATACCAGAAATGTACTTACCATAATCACAAACAATGTTCAATACATTTACACATATATAGGTGGAAACCCAAATTTTGAAGGCCTTACAAATATTTATAATGTATGAATAACTATCAATGAGGACACCAATCCTCTATAGGCACCAACATACAAACATGAACCAGCCTATAATTTATGAGGACACCAATCCTCTATAGGCACCAACCTGTAAATAGATGAGGACACCAATCCTTTATAGGAACCAACCTACAAATATGCACCAACCTGCAAATGGATGAGGACACCAATCCTCCATAGGAACTAACCTACAAACATGAACCAACCTGGAAATGGATGAGGACACCAATATTTTGTAGGTACCAACCTACAAACAGGAACAAAGCTACAAATTGAGCTTCAACTCAATATTTCCTTACTCCACCCCGCCACCCTTAATTTTGCATTTGTTCACATGAAACTGTGGTGTTGCATTTATATTATTCTTATTTATATAAAACAATCTTTCAAAAGCTTCCAGAATAGAAATATATCTGTACTTAGCTCTCATAACTGCACCATATCTTATTAAATTTTGATTATTCTTATTGCAATCCTTATACCTTAATTAATCTCGTGTTCATCGAGATTACTCCTCTAAAGTTTATGTCACCATACCTTTCAATCATTTCCCTGAAATTTCAATGCAGATAACAGGTCTTCAGTCCCTTAGAATGTCAAGAAATCCATCTTCCTTCTTTCTTTGTTTTTTCATTAGCCTGAAATCACCATATTTATGCTCCTCAACTATTACTTCATCTTCATAGTCATGATCCTCTATGTTCACTGTTGAACAAGTTATCTCAGAGCTCCCTTTTCTTCACCTCACACATCTTTTCTTCATCTTCCTTATACACATATATAGTTTAAATTTAATTTTGTGGATTTATTTTATGATGAATGTGAACCCGATTCATTCTTCGAGCCAACCATAGCGCCAAACATTTCATTGAAAGGTTCACACAGAGTGTAATCCCCCATATACTATTTTCCTTCATTACATGAGTTATCCCAATGGGCATAGAACCAAGCGTGTGGGACCACGAGCTTTATTACGGCCCACGGGGGGATAGACCCTTGAATCAGATCTATAGGCATGGGGAGGGGGGGATATACAATGTGCCAACACATGTATTTTCTTTTGAACACATGTTGAAATTGCGAGGGGTTTCCTTTCTATTAACCCGTGTGCTACTTAGTCGCCAACAATTTGATGAGAGTCATTTATTTCCTCTCCCAATGGACGATAATATCTCCATCATCTGATCTTTTTTAATGAGATTTCCAAGGTACTTGTTGTGGGCCACACTATATTTTATGGATCACCATTGATCCATTATGTGATCAATGGTCGATATTCCTCCTCATTGATCTGATTAGAAGTTCTTCTATAGATAGTGGTTCTGTCATATTAGAGGCTTTCTACAATTAGTGGTTCTGCCATTCACACCTTCTATTTATCTATAATGGTCAATGATCCTGTTTCTACCACATATCCACACCATGATCCTTCCACGTGGCTTTATTACCACCATGACTATTTTTTCCATCAATTTATTTCTATTATTCAATTCATTAATTTTTACCATTGATTTTTTATGTGGATATGTTATGGACATCAAATTTCCTTGTTGGTCATAGGTTTTAACATGATTGTGCATGCATGTAAAGCCTTGTTCTACTCCTCACATAGGCATTGTCTTGGTGGATTATAGGAGACCTTCAATTTGGACTACATTTTTTTAGTCCCCCTGTAGTGTTGACATCAATGACACAAGATTATCCAACAATATCCCCGTACAATGTTGACACCAATGACACAAATTATCCAATAATCTTCCCCTTGTCATTGATGGAAACGATTGAGTAAAACATCTCTTAATCCCCCCATGGGGTATTAGTCATGGGTCACTATTCATTTATTTCTATATTTTCTCCCCATGTGTCACTCCATTGCACAGTTCTGTTGACTGATGTTTTACTTCTTTTTCTCCCCCTTTGACAACAATGACAAGGATGTTGATTAAGGCTGGTTTTTATTGATGTCAACCCTTGAAGAAAG